>OX393552.1:51591885-51884927 GCA_947650365.1 Chamaelirium japonicum | reverse complement strand
ACACTAGATCGCGTGTTCCTTTCAATGGTGGGCGTGGTACAACCCGATTGGGCCGTAAGCAAGTGCAGTCAATCCGACCAAGTAGCAAAAATGCTCTCAGGGGTGAGAAGTGCGATACACAGAACATACACCAATTTAATATGGCACCCAATCACAAAGATGTAGGCCCGCAAGTGACTAATTTTGCTACCGGAAAATACTATTTGCCTCAAACCATATATCATTGAACGATCAGCTAGAATGACTTTCGAATCATACTTGTCTTCAACCAGCACTGACCGATAAATTGCACTCAATCTCGACCGATAGAAAAAAAAAAAAAAAGGGACCCTATGATTGGATGCCACATCATTCGGAGCTGAGCAATCGAGACAAACGCTTGGGGTTGTGTAACAAAAAAGAAAGAAGCATTGCACTTTTGCACCCAAATAGATTTGCTGCCCTTGCTTAAGACCTAACCACAGTTGTCCCTTGCACCAAGCACCAACCAATGAATCTTACTTAACCTAACCGGCAAGGTCCCGCCAAATTCTTTTTGTTGAATAGCATTACTCTTTTGCTATCGAATTAGATATGTTGCGATTGCAATTGGTCCCTTTGTGTTACTTTTAATGGACGATGTGGGCACACCACGATTGAACCGGTATCAAATACAGCAAATCAATAGAGGAGGCCGCACTGTATGAGAGATTTGGTGAATATCGAAGATGGGGGACCACGTATCCAAAGAGAGGGAGGGAGCAACATGTGGCACCCATAGTGAATTAACCCTTTGTAGAAAAATGCGTGAACAACAATTATCAATATACCAAATGCGTCCATATTTTTTCACATGAAAGCTCTCCAATCGATTACTAAATTTATTTTTTTTACAATCGTGTTCTTCATTGATTTATTCATTTATCCACTTAAATATATCTCTCCATTTCAATCTTAACTGTTCCCCTTCACTAGATGATTGCCACTCACCCCTAATGTTAACTTATCTCAGCCTCTATTTTTTTTATCTCCCTCCCAACTACAGAATACGATTGTTCTTTGTACTTCCCGTAAAACCTTCCGTTGTATTATAGATTTTTTGCATGAAAGCCCTCCAATTGATTACTAAATTTATTTTTTTACAATCGAGTTCTTCATTGATTTATTCATCTATTCACTTGATTACATCTCTCCATTTCAACTCCATTTCAATCTTAACTGTTCCCCTTCCCTAGATCATTGCCACTCACCATAATGTTAACTTATTTACAACTCTTATTTTTTATCTTCCTCCCAACTACAGATCACAACCGTTCTTTGTATTCCCCATAAACCTTCCGTTATATTATAGATGTGCATAGCATACAATAAAGAAAGTAGTGTAGAGGGTGAATGAGCCTTGTAAATTCTTTGAGCTTTAGCTTTCGAAGCCACACCTAAACCCTGTGGACTATTTTTTTTCATTTGAAGTATATCCTTTTTAGCCCAAATCCGGCCCGGCTCGACCCGACCCTGACCCGGCCTGGCTAAGGTCGTACCACACCTAAACCCTGTGAAACAAGGCTTATGCTTTGGGGTGTAATTGTAAATGGGAGGCATGACATGCCTATATTTATACTAGTTAGAAAATTTGTTAGCAAGGCCCAAGTCCAGCCTATTTACCACCCTACTTAAAACACTTTTAAACGGCCGAAGCCCAGCCTATTTTCCCGTCATTTTAATTAGAATTTTTTTTTTTTTTGGTGAATTAGAATTTGTCCAATTAGGGTTTGGTATAGGTAGTATTCGGGTTTCCCTAATTAGAATTGGGGTTTGGCCTAATTTAGGGATTAGGTTTGGCCAATCAGGGTTTGCCCCAAGTAGAATTTAGGTTTTCCCAATTAGGATATCCCCCAAGTAGAATTAGGGTTTGTCTAATTCTAATAAAGGGAAAGTTAGTGAGGTTAAATTTTAATATTTTCAAAAGTAAAATGGCTTACAGAAAGGTGACCTGTGAAATTATAGCTAAACTCCAGCTTCAATAATGCAGAAGGCCAGCAAGATTTATGAATCAAGAGACTACCCTCGTGATGAGTGGAATGGTCATCCTTACTAAGTAGGACACGGACGGGCCGTGATTCATTATTGTCAGTGAAAGATGGAGCCACCGCTAGGGGGTAAATATATCGGATATAGAGTGAATATCATACTATCCGTTATCTGTTTAGAAATACACTATCTGAATCTGTATCCGTATCCGTATCCGCCGGGATAATAAGCACAACTATCTAAATCGGTATCCTCTCAGAGTATCCAGATTCGGATAATATCCATATCCGTATTCATTATATCATATATAAAAATTGCAACCAATATACATTATATATTATATGAACATATTTTACTATGACTGATAGGATCGGAACTTATAACATCGAGATATTTTTTCACCAACCTTAAATAGGTACTGGGGGTTCCAGTAGCCATTGTAAGAAATCATCAGGATATTATATTCCAATTTGGCTTAGTAGGACAGGACACAAAGCTTGTCGTTGTATGGCTTATATCATGTGTCAAAGCGAATCGTTGCCCAATGTTATTGGTCGCATTTGAGTGGTGAGCTCCACCACCGAAGTTGTTACCAATGTATCCACTTTGGTATTTTATTAGGGGTGCAACTCAAGTCGGGTTTGTTATGGTTTGAGCCAACCTGGAAGGTTCTACCATATTGAACCCCAAACCAGCCCAACCCATACTAATGTCAGGTTGGTTTGGGTCAATTCTCGGGTTGGGAGTTGGTCTAAAAAAAATAATAGTCATCGGCTATTTACTAGCAAACTAGAGGTTCATGTTGGGCTTTAGGCTTTAGCCACCCATTAAGTTTCTCTTGGTAGTTGGTTCAACATTAGCAAACAAATAAATGTTTACTCAAGTGCTAGTGTGATGGAGCCCAAAATTCCAAACCCGTGACATATATATGTGTACTAATATACATGAGTACGGTTCTCGGGTCGGGTCGTATCTACCCGAGCCCCAAACCCAGAGCCAACCACATATTTAGTCGGGTCCACAAAACTTAGAACCAAACCAACCCATTTAGTCAAAATATCCGAACCAACCCAACCCCATTTAGTGTCGGTTGTTTGTTTTACCCAACCCAAGTTGCACCCATAGTATTTACTATTTATTGCAACTGTGCAACGCAAGCAGACATTGATATTCATTGTTGGATCATAATACACATACAAATATCATATTATAGATTACGGATACGGATATATGGATATTTGTTTATAAGGAGTTCATCTCGGATACGGATTAATCGTGTTGAATACTTTAATATCCCGTATCCGTATATTGTTTTTGTTGGATATTAAAAAATCATATCCTTATCCATTTTTGTCAGATATTAAAAAGTGATATCTGAATCCGTAAAATTCGGATTCAAATATGGATCGGATTCGGATTTAAGAATATCCGTTTACACCCCTATGCACCGCACATTTGGGCGCCCTACAAAACGTTTTGCAAACTTCTAATTACAAACCTGACATGGCACCCGATCACATCAATCTGTTTGTCTGGCAGTTGGGGTGAGTGCGATCCATTGTTCGGATCGGAATATACAGACAGCTATGATCCTGCCACGTCAAGTTGAAAATGAAAGTTAGGAAAGCAGGTTGGCATAGTAGAATTTTCTCCATTTTTTTCCAGTTATATCCGGAGGAATTCTACACAAAAAACCAAAAAAACAATTATGAAGTTAGCCACGGGCCTATGGTCCCTTGGAAGGGAGCTCAAACCTCATTAAGTGGGTTGGCCCGGGTGGAAAACTCTACGTGGGCCCTGCACCCATCGTGTGGCTGTGATGAACGTATGGCCCACTTGGGCCCGCGACCGGGCCCACCAACCCGAGGAGATTTGAACCCATTTGAAGGTGCCACAGTATATTTCACTTAATTATATAATTAGGTTTTGTCCATAATAGTTAAAGCCAGATATTATCGAAAATATTCTGGACCTAGCTTTCTCTAGTGGGCAAACAGAATCAAAAGGTGACGTTTAGGAATTTTGCTGACCCTCCTAGCAGGTCGGTGACCGTTACCCTTCCATATCAACCCTTGGATGTAATTTTGGCGGTCGTCAAAAACCGTGCGTCGTACTCAGGTAAAAGTTTTCAAAGCGCATCCAAGGGTTGACATTGGACGGTAATGTTCACCCACGGCTACTTGGGTCAAAATAATTGTCTCTCGGTGAGATAAAAATCTTTCCTCTGCTCCGCCTCCTCTGTCGCCGCTTGCTTCTAGGGCGCGACGGCGTCGGAGAAAGGCCGGCGGCCGGCGGGAAAAAATGCTCTGGATCATGAGGATCTCCGGCTTCTTGTCCGTCGCGATGGCTATGATCGTCCTGCCCCCCTCCCTGAAGCCATTTCCCCCCGCCGAGGCCATCCGATCCTCCCATATAGACGGGGTGCCCCCGACTCCCCGGCAGGCACTCCGACGATCGGTCGCCGACCCGCCTCTCGTTCCCGACGGGTCCCGCCATTTCGCAATGCCGCGAAATGCCGGCGGCGCGGCGAACGGCACGGTCTGCGATCCCTGGCTCGTGCACATCGCCATCACGCTCGACGCGGAGTACCTCCGCGGCTCGATCGCCCCGCCGTGCACTCGGTGCTCAGGTATTCCCTCTGCCCCGAGAGCGTCTTCTTCCATTTCCTCGTCTCCGAGGCCGGGTTCGAGGGCCTGGTTCGGTCCACCTTCCCGCAACTCCGGTTCATGGTGTACTACTTCGATCCGGAGAGGGTCCGGGGCCTGATCTCGACGTCGGTGCGGCCGGCGCTGGAGCAGCCGCTCAACTACGCGCGCAACTACCTCGCCGACATCCTGGAGCCGTGCGTGCGGCGGGTGATCTACCTCGACTCCGACCTGGTGGTGGTGGACGACGTGGCGGAGCTGTGGCGGACGAGCCTGCGGTCGCGGACGGTGGGGGGCGCCGGAGTACTGCCCACGCCAACTTCACCAGGTACTTCACGGAGCGGTTCTGGGCGGACCCGCGGCTCGCCGGCACGTTCCGCCGGGCGGCGGCCGTGCTACTTCAACACGGGGGTGATGGTGCTGGACCTGGCGCGGTGGCGGCGGTTCGGGTACAACCCGGCGGATCGAGCGGTGGATGGAGGTGCAGAAAGGCGGCGCGGGCCGGATCTACGAGCTGGGGTCGCTGCCGCCGTTCCTGCTGCTGTTCGCGGGACACGTGGCGCCGATCGAGCACAGGTGGAACCAGCACGGCCTGGGAGGGGATAACGTGCGCGGCAGCTGTCGGGACCTGCACCCGGGCCCCGTCAGCCTCCTCCACTGGAGCGGCAGCGGCAAGCCGTGGGTCCGGCTGGACTCGAGCCGCCCGTGCCCGCTCGACGCCCTCTGGGCCCCCCACGACCTCTACGGGCCGTCGCCGTGACCGCCGTGACGGTACATAAATCGCCCTTTTGGAGTCTCGACTCCTCGCCGGAGTTCGCCAACTTTGCTCCGGTGATCACCGGTAGGGATTCCGATGCCCGCCTCACTTGCACCAACGGCCAGGATGTGTGCATCGACGGCTAGCGCATCATCGCCATTGGGACATTGGGGACCACGAATGGTGATCACCGGACCAATAGACCCAACCCGTTGACTTTAGACGTTAACGTCATCTTTCTCGTGGCCTAGCCGTTAGGTTTTTTTTTTTAGGAAACGCCGTTAGTTGCTCTAGGGCCTTTTGTTACTACGATACGTTTTTTATTTCAATATATTGTTGTTGCCTCTACACAGATATAAAAGGAATAGTTCGATTCATTTTAATTGTATCTTTTTTTTTTCATCTGGAAGTGAAGAGGGTTTAGGGTTCAAAAGTGGACCCCGGTGTGTGTCCACTTTTACCCATAGACCCCCTATCGATTATCACCTTTACCCCTCTTATGTTTCAAACCCTATAAATGCCCCCCCCCCCCCCCCCCCCCCCCCCCCCCTTATAGTTTCTATTTCCTTGCACAAACACACCCTTGGGAGGGGGCGAATATGATGTTCTTCGGTCAAACAGCAAACTACAAGGGGTCTACGTGTACTTCACCCTTTTGTTTTATGAGAATGATGATTGTTCTAATGTCACTCTCGTCACGCCATATAACCCAAGTAACTATAGCACGAAGCTGGTTGCTCTCTAGTTATCGTGTGGAAAAGTACCAAATGGGGGTGTGTGTATAGTAGTTTAGATCAGTAATTTTAAAAAAACAGATTAAAATATAATTTTTTTGAAAGGACCATATCCAAAACTTTTAATTTAGCAGCAACGGACTTATACGGCAGTCAACAGTCGTATAAGAAAAAAATAGCCATATACTTCCCATGATACTACCCGTTATCCTTTATACGACAATCCGACTACAGTATAAAGTCAAGACTAGCTGTTGGGGTCTGTGTACGACAATCAGACTTCCGTATAACTAGTCATTGATCTTTATAAGGCAGTCAAACTGCTGTATAAGATTATACGATAGTCAAACTGCAATATAACATGGCACACATCAGTTAAACTATTTATACGACAATTGAACAGTCATATAAGTTCGTTGCTACTAAATTAAAAGATTTGGATCCGTTCTTTCCAAATAAATTATTTTTTAATCTGTTGTTTAAAAATTAGTGTTAGTTTATTTTAGATCCGAGCAGTTGTAGTTGGATCCTACGTGAAGACTTGATTTTCCCTGTAATTAAATAATTTAATTTTTTTTTTTATTATACGAGGGAGTAAGTGCATAGGGATTGAATCAGTGAGTCAGTGTGCAGAGACTGCGCTAGCCTTTGCGCTCAAAGAAATTCAGACTTTTCGTCGGATCGGGACTATAAAGCCCTAACCCTGGAATTCATGTGAGTTTTCCGGGAACACTTTTGCATCGAGTAAGGGATGGAAAATATCCCCATCGAGCGCGTTTTCCACGATCTAAAGTTAAAAGTCCGGGCTCCGGGCTCGCATACCGAGAGTTAGGGCCCCTTTCGCATATAAAGGGCACAATTGCTATTTTTGAAATTTGGACTTTTTCGTAATTTTATAAAAATATATTTTGGACCTAAAAATAATAAAAAATAGATATTTTGGGGATTACAAATAATTTTTGGATTTTTAGTACTAAACCCCAATCCCGGGTTAATTCGCCCTAATCTAGGTTACTAGACTATGTTAATTAGGTCATAAACTTGATATGCACTAATCTAAACCTTAAGGGATTGGGATATCCATTAGGTGGGACCCTCTCCCACCCTAATTGGCTGCCCCCCCATGTGGAAGCACATGGGGGTGTGCTTAGGTGGCGGCATTCTATTGGTTGGAGAAGCTAAAAGTCATTTGGCTTTCCCTCCTTCTCGCTCCTTATCAAGCTAACCCTATCCCTTCCCTTTGGCTGATAATTAAGATCAGACCCTAGTAGTCTGTAGAAGCCCCATGGTTCACCCCTTTGGCCTCCCAAAGACCCTAAGGGCCTGTTTGGTTTTCGAACCCGTAAAGTAAAGGCTAGTGAATCAGATGTGGGCTAGTAAATCTCCCAGATCAACTTGTAAATCTGATTTACTTCTTGTTCTTTGTATTGACCAGTAAAGTAAACCACTACTTCTGGATGACTGTTTGGATTGACTAGTAAAGTAAATAAGAAATAAATCTAATGGTCGCTCGTCGTCGTCGTCGTCCACCACCTCCCGCCGGCCACAGACAAACCTGTCACCGCCTTATTGGCCACCGTCCATCACCCACCGCCAACCACCACCATCGCCGACCACCAGTCGCTCGTTGTTGCATTGTCGGCTACCACCCATCGCCACCCACTTGCCGCACGGTGGCAAGCGGCGACGGGTGGTGGCAGACGGGTGACAACGGGGGCGGCGGCAATGCAAGGACGCCGACGAGGGTGGTGGACAGTGGTGGTGGCCGGTGGGGTGGTGGGCGACAAGGTGGTAGTAGTGGTGGCAGGCGGGGTGGTGGGTGATGGGGTGGTGGTGGCCGACACGGTGGTGGATGGCGGGGTGGTGGTGGCCGGCGGGGTTATTGTTGGAATTGGATCCGCTTATCAGAGTCGTAGCGGAAGCAAAAGATAGATCTGAAGATCATACGGTGTATGTTTTATTACAATTAATTCTACAAAACAATCTACATGCAAATCTATGATCTTAGCATATGTGCGTACACCCTAGAGGCATACTACGATCTACGGAAGACATGCATGCATCTAGTTAGATGTTTAGAATCATCATACCTTATGGATTTATGATACGGAGAAGACGGAACGATAAAGAACCGCACTTGAATCGCAAGGGAAGCTGTCGGATAGCACCTTGTCCTTTGCGAATTGAGGAATCCTCGAAGTCCCATCTCTAAGTGCAAGGACTACGAGCCGACGGAGGAATTTGTTGCGAAGACAACGGCGTGCCGGTAGATCTCCTCCTTCTCTTTCTCTCTTCTTCCTTCTCCTTACTTCCTCCTTCTTCTTCTTCCTTCTTCTTCCTTTTTCTTCCTTGGCCGAAAACTCAGAGAGGGAGAGAGGGAGAGGGGGTCGGGTATTAGGAGAGGGGGAGCACATAGGGCCGGCCCTTCCCCCTCCATTCTATATATAGGGCCGGTCTCCTAGTGCCATACGCAAGCTAGGGCCGGCCCTAATGAGATTAGGATGAGGGGGGGTCGGTTTTAGGGTTTCCAAGTGTCTATCGTGAAGCTTGGACGAAAACGCCCTTCACGAAAAGTGAAAAACTAAAAGAGAGATTGAGTGAGGTGCGCTACTTGGAATACAGTTCCGTCAGCGCCTATGAGCTCCTGGAATTATTCCGCTCATTCTAAGATCCATATTCAATATGTTCTGAGCCATATTTTAGTATTTACCAAAATACCCCTACGATCCCTAACACATGTGAATTAGGTTCTTAGGCTCCGGGCTTGCGCTCCATCGCGCTACTTCGCATCCAACGTATCCAACCAGGTCGGGGAACAATTTCTATATGCAATGACAGGGTGGAACCTTCAGGGTTCGAGATCTCTAGCTCCAACCGGATCCCTGATTAACTGTTCCGGTGACACATCGAACGTTCCGTTAATCAGCCCTAATCCGATTAACCCGCGTAGCCACCTAGAGTGCGATACGAGTTGAACTGTAGTGATCCTAAACTTATGTTACTCTCTCGTAACCCTGTTCTCTACTATACTCCGATAATCCTCAGTCCCTCCTATTATTGGTGTCATGATACGACTCGGGCGGTGGGGAGCACCGTCAGATCCCGATCGATCATCTGATTAGGGTTTGATGACTTGTCATCTATAACACAACACACCTTCCGGTGCTATGCCTAGCATCCGGAATGTCGTCAGTCATACTGACAACCACTAGGCTTGGGTTAATTGTGTGGACATATTGACTCATCAAAACGCACCCATCCATCACTGGACGTCGGATAACCTATAGGGATTGCATACCACCCAAGCGCCAGCCGGGTAACCCAACGTACCGTGGTATTGGACTATGAAAGGTCCGCACAATTTGGCATATCAAAGCACCACACAACTAGTTGGCTCAGTGCGCATGGTCCCTTAGGGTTAAGGACGGGTTATCTATAGTAGTAAGACGGTTTATGTACCAGTGTCTGAATCACTGAACTATGCACCGTCTTGGTTCCTGTTCAACACGATCATCGTGCTTGGTCAGGTGAATGGGAATCCCACATTTCCGTGGTGGAGACTTTACCACATCCTCTACCTGCCAATAGCTTATTCTCGGTGAAGCGATCGGCATCACCAAAGCTGTGAACTAGTTCTAAGTCTACACAGAACTGATCCACTGGGTCTCCTAAGCATGGATCCACCATGCGCCTCAGTGGCCTATTGTGTTCCTTAGGGTCCTTTTATTATATGTGTATTAACATATACCAAAGTAGTATTCTAATTAAAGCAATAACCAAAGTCAACTTTAAATGTTAATACAGAAAATCCACGCTCAGGACACATGAGCTACAATAATCTCCCACTTGGCCTAGCGAGAAATAACAGTCTTAACTCTCATGGCATCCACGTGCTTCTCAAAAGCCTTGGTCGGTAACGCCTTTGTGAAAGGGTCCACCATGTTATCTGCTGATGCCACCTGAGTCACTACAACGTCCCCTCGCTTCTGCAAGTCCCGGATAATGTAGTATTTTCGCTCGATATGCTTACTCTTCTGGTGATATCTTGGCTCCTTAGATTGTGCTATCGTTCCACTATTGTCACAGTAAATGGCAATAGGATCTTGAGCTCCCGGTACGCATCCTAAGTCCGTGAGGAACTTCTTGAGCCATACCGCCTCCTTAGCTGCTTCGCACGCCGCAACGTACTCAACCTCTGTCGTCGAATCCATGATGCATCCCTGCTTCACGCTCCTCCAACTGACAGCTCCTCCTCCTAATGAAAACACAAACTCTGACGTCGATCTCCTGAATTTCGGATCTGACGCAAAGTCAGAATCCGTATATCCAATCGGTATCAGTTCATGTGAAGAGTAAACTAACTCATAATCTTTTGTCCTACGGAGATACTTGAGTATACTTTTCACAGCAGTCCAATACCCTGGACCCGGATTTGACTGATACCTTCCCACCATGCCTACTGCATAGCATATATCTGGTCTCGTGCACTGCATAGAATACATCAGACTCCCAACAATCGAAACATAAGGTATCTTCTGCATCTCTGCCCTCTCCTCAGGAGTCTTAGGACCTTGATCCTTGGACAGTTACATTTCATGTCTGAATGGAACCAGTCCCTTCTTGGAGTTGTGCATACTGAATCTGACCAAGATAGTATCTATGTAGGCTGACTGTGACAGCGAGAGAGTCTTGTTCTGGCGATCTTGAGTTACCTTGATCCCCAGAACATAACTCGCTTTACCCAGGTCTTTCATGTCAAATTGAGAGGATAACCACACCTTTACTGTAGACAACGTTCCAACATCGTTTCCAATGAGCAGGATATCATCTACGTAAAGCACTAGAAAAACTACTGCAGTCTTATCGCTCCTTTTATAAATACATGGTTCATCCACGTTCTGCTCAAATCCATAAGACTGGATAGCCTGATCAAAACACATGTTCCAACTTCTGGATGCTTGCTTCAGTCCATAAATGGACCTTTGCAACTTGCACGCCAGACTTTCCTGACCTTTTGCGACAAAGCCTGGAGGCTGAGACATATAGATGTCTTCTTCCAAATCCCTGTTAAGGAATGCGGTATTGACGTCCATTTGCCAGATCTCCCAATCATAATGGGGTGCAATGGATAAGAGAATCCGGATAGACTTAAGCATAGCCACTAGCGAAAAGGTTTCATCATAATCGATCCCTTCTCGCTGGGTATAACCCTTAGTGACTAGTCTAGCTTTATAAGTCTCAACGGTACCATTCGGACCTTTTTTTCTTTTGTACACCCACTTACATCCAACAGGTTTAATGTTATGAGGTGGTGTTACAAGTGTCCAGACCGAGTTTTGGGACATCGATGTCAGTTCTGCCTCTATGGCTTCCTGCCATACTGCATGGTCAAAGGATACCATTGCTTCGTCATAGTTCAGAGGATCATCCTCCTGAAACTCCGGATCTACCATGAAGGCTTCTCCAATGTATCTATCAGGAGCACTTGTGGTCCTTCCACTACGACGAGCCTACGGTGGTTCCATAGAAGTCGATTCTACAGTATCGTTTATCTTAGTGGTATCGGCTCCTACTACGTTTTCTGCCTGCGTACTCCCATAAGTACCAAGCAATTCTTCAAAAACTACTTTACTGGTGGGCTTATGGTTTATTAAATAATCCTGCTCCAGGAATACGGTGTTCGTCGAGACGATAACCTTTCTATCCTTAGGATCATAAAATAAACCATCCTTTGCCCCTTTTGGATACCCAACGAACAGACATACCTTAGTCTTTGACTCCATCTTATCTCACTTATATTTCCGCACATGTGCTGGACAACCCCAAATCTTAAAGTACTGTAGGCTTGGCTTTCGCTTTAACCACAGCTCCCAAGGAGTTAGAGGTATTGACTTTGAAGTTCAAAGTATATACTGCCGTCTCTAGGGCATATCCCCAAAAACTAGGTGGCAATGTTGCATAACGCATCATAGTCTGAACCATGTCTAACAAAGTTCGATTTCTCCTCTCAGATACACCATTTTATTGCGGTGTCCCTGATGCAGTCAACTGGGATACGATCCCATGCTCACTCAGGTACCTAATAAATTCATCCGATAGGTATTCGCCTCCTTGATTCGATCAAAGAGACTTGATACTCTTACCCGTCTGCTTTTCTGCTTCAGCTTTGAACTCCTTGAACTTATCAAAGGATTCAGACTTCCGCCGCATTAGGTATATGTATCCAAACCTCGAGTGATCATCCGTGAAGGTGATGAAATACTCGAAGCCTCCTATGGCACGAATACTTATGGGCCCACATACATCAGTGTGTACTAACTCTAATACCTCCTGAGATCTGCTACCTTTGGCTTGGAAAGATATTTTAGTCATCTTGCTTTATAGGCAAGACTCACACGTCGGTAGATTTTCTGAAACATTTGGACTTAAAAGTTAACCAACTTGTGAATTATGTCTGAGGCTATGTGTCCAAGCTTTAGATGTCAAAGGAGTGTTGGATTATCTGAGGGATTTTTTCCTTTTAGATGAATTAACCACATAAGCTTCAATTATGTTATCCTGCTTATGATTGGAGTTAATTACATAGAGACTATTCTGTATCTTTCTCTTACAAACAAAGGAACCATTCAATTTAATTGATACACCAGAAGCATTAAATAAAACTGAAAAACCTTCATTATTCAATAAGGAAACAGAAATTAAATTTCGTCTCAATGACGGTACATAAAGTATGTCTCTAAGTAATAAACTTCTTCCATCAAGAAACTGCAAAACAACATCTCCAACTGTTTCAGCCTCTGCCACAGCCTCAGTTCCCATGCTTAGGATTATCTCCCCATCACCCAATTTTCTTGTCTCCTTGAACCCCTGCAAATTATTGCAAGCATGGTTAGTGGAACCAGAATCCACAATCCATGAAACTGGAGAACAACTGGATGTTACAAGGGATTTCACTATGTGGATTTGAGATATACCTATCTCAGCCTTCTTAGGAGCCGCGCGGCAGTCACCATTCCAGTGCCCCTTTTTGCCGCATCGGAAACATTTTCCTTTGGACTTCGTCGGACCATTCTGCTTAGGAACCTACGACTGCACCTGGCCCATCTTCACGGGCTTCTTAGACTTTCTTTTCTAAAACTTGCCTTTGGCTTTCAGAGAAGAATTCCACTCTACGTTCAGGGATTGGGCTCCTGCCTTCATCCCATCCTCTGTCGCCTGGAGCGCCGCTAGGAGCTCTGCGTTAGACATCTTCAACCAGTTAAGGTTAAAGTTGGTAACAAAGCCCTCAAACGTTCCTGGCAGAGACGCTAGGAAAATGTCGGTCTGGATCTCTGCATCCAAGATGACATCGAAGGAACCAAGCTCATTCACATAGCCAAACAATTTCAGCATATGATCCTGAACTAAAGTTCCCTCTGCCATCTTCGTGGACACCAATTTCTTGATGGTCAGGTAATGAGTTACCCGACTACGACCCTCGAACATTTCCTTTAAATAGAGCATTATGTCTTAAGCGAAGGCCATGTTTTTGACTTACTTCTGAAGGACGGTCTGCAAGGATGCCACTATGTAGCACTTGCCAATCTCATCAGTATCTAGCCAGTCTTTCTATTCCTTCAATTGAGCCTCAGTTGCACTTGGTCCTGGCATGGCCGGTTGAGGGGTGCTTAGAGCAATTGTGTGTTTGCCAACCCTTAGGACAAGCATCAGGTTACGCTTCCAGTCCTCGTAGTTTGGTCCCGTAAGTTTGTTATCATTAAGGATGGAGGCAAGGGGGTCGAGCTTGGTCATGATTTCTGTAAACAATGGTTTAAAGCAAAAATTAAGATCTACTACAATCTATGTTATAGAATTTAAAAATAGTTAATGTTTACTCCAGCCGCTATGTCTTCACTACCTCAAGTGGAGACATCTAGGAATCTAAATTCCCTGGGCTCGAACACTGAGACTATCGGCCTTGAATTAGAGACAGCATCTCGGTGAGAGCATACAACCGCTTCTGCCAACGGGTTTTTACGACCCAGTCTTCATCAGAATTACCCATGGCAAACTGAAAGACCTCTCAGTCTCCTTTTGGCCAGCTTTATGTGACCCGCGTGCGCAGCAACGACGACTTCACATAAGCTTTTGGATACTTCCCACAAATCTAGGTGGTATAGGCCAGGGGGTTCATAGGCTCCCGCGGTGCAGAAAAAAACCGTCACCCACTGCCATCGACATCCTCCATGTCCCGAAGGAAACCACTAGGCGAACCAGCATGGAAGGAAACACAGCTCTCACCCGGTGGAAATATCGAACTGCGTACCTCCCACCCAGACCCTTAGCTAGTTGATTGTGGAGGCCAGGGGCTCCCCTTTGGAGGGAGCCTCTTACATATCCCTTCTTTATGAGGTTTTATGCATATCTAGAAAGGTCACGACCTCCTAGACTTAGACCCTGGTCTACCGCGCTCCCACTAGGATTACAAACCTTCCCGCAAAGCATTAGTATCCTCAAAAAATATCATAGTCCCTACCTTGAATACTCAGCTTTCGCCTTTCTTGCAAGGATCACATTATATAGATTCCAAGGATCCTGATACTTCACTAATTTGCCCATAATCCTAAGATCTGGAGCCTAGCCTACGGTTAACGTGGAAAGGACTCCCACTAGAATGATACCTCATTCATAATTTGATGCCTGATGTCATAGTAGACCTCATCTCATTATAAGTTTCGATGTTGGCCAAATATGGACATCCGACAACCTCCGTCGGACCTTAACCTAATGGTGATATAACCAAATCGTGATGAGTCCACACTACCATCAAACGTCAACTAGGGACGGGTATCACTTAGTGGAATCCTAACCTAACTTGGTCGCTAGGACCATGTGGGGAAAAGGCATCCCACTAGGGTTATCATACTTCTTGTGGAATCATTAGTTATCTCTAAACAAATCTAACAATGCGTCTATCTCGGTGCACAGTACTTGGCTACCTGAACTACCACGAGGGCGGTTATCACCTTTCCTTTTAGCTAGCCACCGGATTCGCACATGTTAGAACCATTGTGAGCGCGGAAAAAGATTCGGGTCGTCTTTATTGCGGATCACACAAGATTACAAATTTTTGATCAGGAGATTGTGGGAGAGATTCTCTGGAGGGTCCCTTTGATCCGCGTCTCCACGTGGTATTCGTGTGAGAGCTCTGAAGGGGTTGCCCATGACAGAGGTCTTTACAGGGTAAGGGTTTTTGAGAGGCTAAGGAGTTTCCGCCGTTGATTTTATCCCGTCCGTGCTTTGCACTTTCTCGGCTAGGGAGGCTTTGGGCTTCGTTCCTCGGTCTTCATGTCTTCCTCAATCCTTGCTAGACCTCGGCATCCTTGATCGTCGGTTCGCGGCGTCGATCATGCTTTTGGCGTCGACTTTGGCTTTGGCTTTCGGCTTTGGCGTTGCTTTGGTGTGGCTCTGGCGTTTGCTTTGCTTTGGCGCTTGCGCTTGAACGTAGGCGGGTAGAGACTTGCGATGCTTTAGTTCTTCCGGACTTCGCGTCGTATCGGCTAGAACGTGCGGTGCTTTGCTCGTGACCGTCGTAGTTGCTTGGCTTTGGCACGTGCGTTGCTTTAGCGCGGGCTTTACCGGTGCGTTTGTTTTGGCTTCTTGCGTCGACTTTGACTTTAACTTTGACTCGATCTTCTTCTCGAACGACTGGCGCTACTTCTTCAAGGCTTCTTTATTCTTCCGGCTTCCTCGACGGTTGTGGCATCGGTCTTGACTTTTCAACGGGGGTAGCACCGATCCTTGTGCGACGGTTATAGCGTCGGCTTTTGTTGATGAAGACGGCGGGTGTAGCACCGATCTTCGTGCGATGGTTGTAACGTCGACTTTTGTTGATAAAGACGGCGGGTGTAGCACCGGCTTCAGCACGACGGTTGTAGCATCGGCTTTTGTTGACGAAGACGACAGGGGTAGCACCGGCTTCAGGCCTTCTTCTCCCGGCTTTCTTCTTCGTGCAAGGAGTTGATGCCTTTGTTGAAGACGACGGGTGTTGTCGGCTTCGATCTTCTTCTCCGGCCTTTGCTTATGGCGTCTTCGGAGCTGATGAAGATCGTTGGAGCAGTCGGGGTGATGACGACTCTAGGTCTTCTTCTCTAAGCTTTCTTCTTCGTGCGAGGAGTCAAGGCTTTGATCTTCGAGTGCAAGGTCTTCACGTTGATGAGGACTTGAAGGGCCAAGGATTTCCATAGGACGTGCTTGTCGTGCCTCGTGAAGCCTTCGGTCTTCGAGCGTTGGAACTTCTCTTGCGGAGCTTTTTCGTCTTCAGCTTTCGGACCTGTCGACGGTTGTGACGTTGGCTTCTTCTCCGGGCATGTTTGGCTTGATTGGAGTTGAAGGCTTCTTTTGGAGATGGTGGGTGTAGCACCGACCTCTATGTGACGGTTGTAGCGTCGGCTTTTGTTGATGAAGACGGCGGGGGTAGCACCGGTTTCAGCACGACGGTTGTAGCATCGGCTTTGTTGGTGAAGACGGCGGGGGTAGCACTGATCTCCGCACGACGGTTGTAGCGTCGGCTTTGTTGGTGAAGACGGCGGGGGTAACACCGATCTCCGCACGACGGTTGTAGCGTCGGCTTTTGTTGACGAAGACGGCAGGGGTAGCACCGGCTTCAGGCCTTCTTCTCCAAGCTTTCTTCTTCGTGCGAGGAGTTGACGCCTTTGTTGAAGATGACGGGTGTTGTCGGCTTCGATCTTCTTCTCCGACCTTTGCTTATGGCTTCTTCGGAGTTGATGAAGATCGTTGGAGAAGTCGGGATGACGACGACTCCGGGTCTTCTTCTCCAAGCTTTCTTCTTCGTGCGAGGAGTCGAAGCTTTGATCTTCGAGTGCAAGGTCTTTACGTTGATGAGGACTTGAAGGGCCAAGGATTCCTGTAGGACGTGCTTGCCGTGCCTCGTGAAGCCTTGGGTCTTCAAGCGTTGGAGCTTCTCATGCAGAGCCCTTTCGTCATCAGCTTTTCTGGCCTGGCGACGGTTGTGACGTCATCTTCTTCTCCGGGCGTGTTTGGCTTGATCGGAGTTGAAGGCTTCTTTTGGAGATGGCGGGTGTAGCACCGATCTCTATGCGACGGTTGTAGCGTCAGCTTTTGTTGATGAAGATGGCGGGGGTAGCACCGATCTCCGCACGCCGGTTGTAGCGTCGGCTTTTGTTGATGAAGATGGCGGGGGCAGCACCGATCTCCGCACGGCGGTTGTAGCATCGGCTTTTGTTGACGAAGACGGCAGGGATAGTACCGGCTTCAGGCCTTCTTCTCCGAGCTTTCTTCTTCGTGCAAGGAGTCAGCGCCTTTGTTGAAGACGACAGGTATTGTCGGCTTCGATCTTCTTCTCCGACCTTTGCTTCTGGCGTCTTTGGAGCTGATGAAGATCGTTGGAGCAGTCGGGGTGATGACGACTCCGGGTCTTCTTCTCCAAGCTTTCTTCTTCGTGCGAGGAGTCGAAGCTTTGATCTTCGAGTGCAAGGTCTTCACGTTGATGAGGACTTGAAGGGTCAAGGATTCCCGTAGGACGTGCTTGCCGTGCCTCGTGAAGCCTTCGGTCTTCGAGAGTGAGGCTCTTTCTTTGCAGAGCCTTCGCGTCTCTAGTTTTCGACCTCTTGTGCCTTTTCCCACCCCTTCTATTTTTAGGCAAAGGGGGCGGTTGGGGGAGATATGGCTGAAATCTTTTTGTTTCATCCAATATCTCCCTCCATAACCATCAAGATATTGTTCCTTTATTTGGGGAAACAAACTCGATCCCCTCCTTTTTAGTTGGGGTGGTTACGGGCTAGATGTGACTCGATCTTTGAAGATTGAGTTGTTATTTTTTTGCACTTTTAGATCGGATGGCGACACAACGTTATCTTGTCCGTTGGATCGAGGGATCGTCGCAGATCTACGGCTGCGTAGACGTCCACGCCACCTCCCCCCGCATCGAGGCGGTTTTGATTTTTTTTCTTTTCTTTTTTTTTCTTTTCTTTTTCTTTTTTTTTCTTTTTCCCTTTCTTTTCTTTTCCTTTATGGCCGGCCCCACCTCCCCATGGGGAGGGGGGCACGGTTTTCAAGAAGAGGGGGGCCGGTGGGCCCTCCTTTTGGGTTCGGGTAGCGGGTCCAGTGGGACCAGTTTGCTTTGAGTCGGGCCATTGCACGCGAATTGAGTTCGCATGCGGGCCGAGTTCGCATGCGGGCCGTTGTGTGTGGGCCGAATTCGCATGCGGGCCGTTGTGTGTGGGCCGAGTTTCGCATGCGGGCCGTTGTGTGTGGGCCAGGTTTCGCATGTGGGCCGTTGTGTGTAGGCCAGGTTTCGCATGCGGGTCGGGTCCAACCCGTGGGCTAATTTCGATGCCCACAACCATATAGAGACATCGATGAATCCATAAGCTAAGTACTAACCCTAAGCCTGATCTAGAGACACACTCACAAACAAGATAGATAATTAAAATTATCATCGGGGTTCTCCAAACAATAAGTAAAGAGAATCAACAGAAATAGCATCCAAACTGAATCAAGTCCAGGGTCCGACCCTGAACCTGAATAGCACAGCCAAGATATCCTGCTCTTCCGTTCTGCACGATCTCCGATGACAATCCCGATCATCACCAACGTGCACGTTTTCGCTGGGTCTTTGCACGCCATGGTACCGCTTGTCCGAACCGTGGATGTAGCATCATCTCCTTCTTCCTGTGACCGAAAAACTAACACGCTCCGAGCAAGTGCTCGTTCGTGTACAATTTCGCTAAAAAAAAAGGAAACAATCCAAGAAACATAGCCAGGGATCCGAGAGTGGTTAACCTCCACCCTCGCCCATCTAGAGCCTTAAAAACCACAGGCATAATAATAATCAATACAAAATTAAATCCGGGGTCCGACCCCCGGAAGCATGCAATCATAGATTACTATTCAGCATGGCACCTGCAAAAAGACGATACATAGCACAATCCATATGCATGATCTACGCCAAACCCCAACAAAAACATATGCCATCATATATTCACATGATATTTTTTTACGAATTCATGCATAAAACACACACCAAAGCGTGCTCTGATACCAATTGTTGGAATTGGATCTGCTTATCAGAGTCACAGCGGAAGCAAAAGATAGATCCGAAGATCATACACTGTATGTTTCATTACAATTAATTCTACAAAACAATCTACATGCAAATCTATGATCTTAGAATATGTGCGGACACCCTACAGGCATACTACGATCTACGGAAGACATGCATGTATTTAGTTAGATATTTAGAATCATCATACCTTATGGATCTATGATCCGGAGAGGACGGAACGATGAAGAACCATACTTGAATCGCAAGGGAAGTGTCAGATAGCACCTTGTCCTTTGCGAATTGAGGAATCATCGAAGTCCCATCTCTGAGTGCAAGGACTACGAGCCGACGGAGGAATTCGTTGCGAAGACGACGGCGTGCCTGTAGATCTCCTCCTTCTCTTTCTATCTTCTTCCTTCTCCTTTCTTTCTCCTTCTTCCTCCTTCTTTTTCTTCTTTCTTCCTTGGCCGAAACCTCAGAAAGGGAGAGAGGGAGAGGGGGTCGGGTATTAGGATAGGGGGAGCACATAGGGCCGGCTCCTCCCCCTCTATTCTATATATAGGGCCGATTTCCTAGTGCCATACGCAAGCTAGGGCCGGCCCTAATGAGATTAGGATGAGAGGGGGTTGGTTTTAGGGTTTCCAAGTGTCTATCGTGAAGCCTGAACGAAAACGCCCTTCACGAAAAGTGAAAAATTGAAAGAGAGATTGAGTGAGGTGCGCTACTCGGAATCAAGTTTCGTCAGCGCCTATGAGCTCCTGGAATTATTCCGCTCATTCTAAGATCCATATTCAATATGTTCTGAGCCATATTTTAGTATTTACCAAAATACCCTTATGACCCCTAACACATGTGAATTAGGTTTTTAGGCTCCGGGCTTGCGCTCCATCGTGCTACTTCGTATCCAACCAGGTCGGGGAATAATTCCTATACACAATGATAGGGTGGAACCTTCAGGGTTCGGGATCTCTAGCTCCAACCGGATCCCTGATTAACTGTTCCGGTGACACACCGAAAGTTTCGTTAATCAGCCCTAATCCGATTAACCCGTGTAGCCACCCAGAGTGCGATGCGAGTTGAACTCTAGTGATCCTAAACTTATGTTACTCCCTTATAACCCTATTCTCTACTATACTCCGATAATCCTCAGTCCCTCCTTTTACTGGTGCCATGATACGACTCGGGCGGTGGGAAGCACCGTCAGATCTCGATCGATCATCTGACTAGGGTTTGATGACTTGTCATCTATAATACCACACACCTTCTGGTGCTATGCCTAGCATCCGGAACGTCGTCAGTCATATTGACAACCACCAGGCATGGGTTAATTATGTGGACAAATTGACTCATCAAAACGCACCCATCCATCATTGGACGTCGGATAACCTATAGGGATTGTATACCACCCAAGTGCCAGCCGGGTAACGTAACGTACCGTGGTATTGGACTATGGAAGGTTCGTACACGTTGGCACATTAAAGCACCACACAACTAGTTGGCCCTGTGCGCATGGTCCCTCAGGGTTAAGGACGTATTATCTATAGTAGTAAGACGGTTTATGCATCAGTGTCTGAATCACTGAACTATGCACCGTCTTGGTTCCCGTTCAACACGATCATCATGCTTGGTCAGGTGAAAGGGAATCCCACGTTCCCGTGGTGGAGACTTCACTACATCCTCTATCTGCCAATAGCTTATTCTCGGTGAAGCGACTGGCATCACCAAAGCTGTGAACTAGCTCTAAGTCTACACAGAACTGGTCCACTGGGTCTCCCAAGCATGGATCCACCATGCGCCTCAGTGGCCTACTGTGTTCCCTAGGGTCCTTTTATTATATGTGTATTAACATATACCAAAGTAGTATTCTAATTAAAGCAATAACCAAAATAAACTTTATTAATGTTAATACAGAAAATCCACGCTCAGGACACACGAGCTACAACAGTGGGAGACGAGATGGTGGCCGGCGACGACGGTGCAAAGCGACCGGCAAGGTCACATGTCATTCCCCAAATAGTTGAATCTATCATGTGATGCTTTCTCGATTGTGCCATAGGCTGACGTGGCATGGTCAACGGAGCCTTTTACTAGTAAATCAAAAGTTTTACTTGGCTTTTTTCAAGTAAAACTTTTTGGCTACTAGTAAATTTCCTACCATTTACTTTACTACAATTTTTTGAATACAAAAATCAGAAAAGTAAATTTTTTATCCCATTTACTTTACTAGTTAGCCTGTTGACCAAATACAAACAGGCCCTATGG
Organism: Chamaelirium japonicum; assembly: GCA_947650365.1. Taxonomy (NCBI): domain Eukaryota; kingdom Viridiplantae; phylum Streptophyta; class Magnoliopsida; order Liliales; family Melanthiaceae; genus Chamaelirium; species Chamaelirium japonicum. The sequence continues at coordinate 51,863,456 of OX393552.1, read as the reverse complement.
AAGCTTGCTAGTTTTCTTTGAAAGAAAAAAAGAGAATTAAAAGGAGAAGAAGAAGAAAAAGAAAAGAGAAGGGTCAAAGCTTTTTGTGGAACTTTATCTAAGCAAATCAAGGTAAGCTACACATATAGAACCATAGGTAGTTAGATCTAAGGTTTTTAATTCGTTGGGTGGAAGCAAAGTTTGGTCTTGAGATTTAAAACCCAAGATCCAAGTTGCTGCCACTATCGGGCATGTTTTGATTTAGTCCAAAATTAAGCCTTTAATATATGATCAAAATAAAATTTAAGTCAAATGAAAATTGTAGAGGGTTTAATCTGGAGATACTTTGTTTTAGGGATCATTATCTTTTGAGAGTATCTGTATACCAAAATAAGTGAATTTATATGGAAGATTGTGATTATTGCCAATAATTTGAATGACAGGTTTAATCTTGTTATCCATTTTAGGTAATCACTAAATACTCAAAATTGATTTTTTTTGTTAACATAAAAGTTTTTAAGGACGTATAAATGTACAATCATCATTTAGGAAAAAAGTGATTTAGAGTTCTATATCATACTCGAAATATGAGATCTTCTTAGTTTTTAGGGCTTACTACCAGCAGTCCATAAATCCAAAATTATTATACTTCCAACTAACTCATATAGAATTGTGTATTGAATGAAAGTTGTATAAAATGAGTAGGGGTACAATATTTATTTAGATCAAAATTTTAATTAAGTACTAAATCCTATCCTAAAAGCATGAACACCTAACCATTTTTTTTTTGTTGTGTTCTTGATGTTCTTGAGTTTTTAAATGATTTCCCCCTTTTTGATCTTGTAGATCAAATAGAAATGAATATGAGTGGTTTACTACTTATAATTGACCAACAATGTTGACTTTTACTATTCATAGTTGATCTAAGGTTGACTCTTACTATTTATAGTTGACTAGTAATGTTGACTTTTACTATTTATAGTTGACCTAAGATTGACTTTTACTATTTATAGTTGACACATAAGGTTAATTTTTACTATTCATAGTTGCCTTTAAAGTTAACTTTTACTATTCATAGTTGGCCTTTAAGGTTGGCTTTTATTATTCATAGTTGACCTATAGGGTTGACTTTTGCTATTCATAGTTGACTCTGATTTTTGACTTTTACTATTTATAATTTACTTTTGTTATTCATAGTTGACTATGATAGTTGACTTTTACTAGTTATAGTTGACTTTTACTATTTTTGTTGACTTTTAAAATTGACTTTTACTGGTAATAGTTGATGGTTTGTTAGACATTAGAGTGTGTGGTTATACTATAGCTTATGATGGTTGAACCCACTATGTAGCCCTACACATAAGGATAACCCGATAGATTCTAAGGACAAGTGTGGCTTGACCATAGTCGATGATAGACCTTTGGGCTGACCGCTTTGATATCCAAAGAAAGAGGGCGGAAGCACCGCCTATTTTTTTATATTCTGTTGAGTTGAGTCCTTGACCCATCTAAAGTTAATATCCCACACTCCTTGGAGTGTATGACACCTTGTAGTTTCTAAGGATAGGTGTGACTTGACCATGTACAGCCGAGGAACAACCTTCAGGCCGAGGAACATTTCAATATACTAGAAGGGGGGCAAAAGCTCTACTCGTTTTTCTAGTTTGTATTGAGCTAAATTCTTAGCCTTCTAAGTTTACTAAAGTTAGGATTAGTTTCTAATTATCACTTAGGCCTCTCAGGATACCTATAAAGGTGATTCGATTGTTAACTCTGGTTTAAAAGGGAGCAGTGACCCCACTTTAGTTTAGTAAATCTAACTCACTATATCGCTTGTCGCATAGAGTGATGGTAGACTTGGTTATATTTGGACTTAAACGAATAGTGCATTTGACTCAATAGGTTCTCGTGGCTCGTGGACAGGAATGAATCTTTTGGATGGTAGTAGTCCCTTGTAGATACCCTAAACTAGTGGTGCGTATCATATTAAGAAATTTTCTTATAGAATAAATAGTTAGAATTAAGGCACCTCTATAGTATATAGAGTATGCATCCTCTACCATGTTTTGGTTAAAGAATATCTTGTTGCTTATTTACTGTGAGTGACACATTATGTTATTGCTAAGTTATGGTAGGCATAATTACAAGTAGCATAGGAAAAGCCTTGTATGACTGTTGTACCGTTATTGTGCTGTAGAAGTAGTGTTCCCTGTCCTTGTTTGGTTAGGGGTTACTTCTCCTACTCACTGATGACGATACACGATTATGTAGAAACTTAGGATAATTGATAGTACAAGTGGAATAGAAAATGCAGGGTGTGACGATTGTACCGCTATCATACTGTATAAGTCGTATCCCCTGTCCTTGTTTTGATTAGGGGGATATTTTTCCTGCTAACTAACGACGATGCTTAGTCACACAAGTAGTATATGATAATGATAGGAGATGTATTGCATTGTATGTTTGATTGAATTCATCTTGAGTGGCTCTACCACGATGAGTGACTAGACCCTCGGGGTTGGGTTTGGTCTTGTGTCTATGACTTGTGCTAGTAAGATAGGAGATGCTTTGTAACGTAGTAGGTCATAACTAAGCATGCGGAAAGCAAGGTGATAATCGCGTATGGACAGGTGTAAACCCATATCACGCGCAGTTGATAATCCCGTCGTCACATGCGAGAGCAGAACTTATCACATAAAACTGAGAATGGATTGAGCTTAGGCTCACACGATGGTTTGGAGGTAGAGTTATTTCCTAGTCTCTATATTGGCTACTTCAAACACTTAGATGTGTATTTGGGGTCCAGGCCATAGTTTAGAGGAAATAGTGACACCGTAATCGTCGTCTAACTCTGGACATCATCTTGGTATGGGGTGTAATACCCGGTACTCCAGAGTCATTTTTGCACAGGGCGACTCAGTTTTTATTATTATTATATTATTGCTAAAATGATTTCGCATTGTTGATAAGGTGTGCTGAACATGAGATGGACCGGGCAGTGGGTCCCGGGTCCGGATCGCTAGGCGACACTAGAGGTATGGTGATCGTTACACGAGCATGCTAACGTGTGTATCAAGGCATGGCATGAACGTTTTGATAATAATATAAATTAATTATATAATGGGTTTTAAGGCGAGTCTGTCGGACTCGTGAGGTTTGCGCATCGGCCCGTCTAGGTGCGATGCAAGCTCGAGTGTGAGCCATGCTCAACTGCGAGCTATGTTTGATTTCAAAAAAAATAAAAAAATAAAAAAATAATAAATTAAAATTAAAACCTAAATCAAAAACCCATCCCCAAAATTTCCCAACCGTACCTCTCCCTCTCTCTCTATCTCTCTCTCTATCCCAACCAAAACCCAACCCATCACCCACTACCCATTCAGCCAACCCTTCCTCAACCAAACCCCAACCCAACTCATCCAACCTAATAACCAAATTCCTCTCTCTCTCTTGAACCCCAGCCCAAAACCCGACCCGACCCTGAGCCCCAAACCCACCCAGCCTCTCATTCCTCTCTCTTTCTCTCACTCTGTTCCTCTCTCTCTCACTCGGATTCTCTTTCTCTCTTACCTGACCCCCTCTCTCCGATCCGATCCGACCCGTCAGGCGCCCCCCTTCCTCACGTCCCATCGCCCCTGCTCTCCCCTCTTCCCAAGCCCGCGAATCCCGCCGGCCGCCGCCCCGAATCCCGCCGCCGTCGCCGCCCCAGATCCCGCCCCGAATTCCGCCGGCCGCCGCCCCTTCCTCCTTTAAACACCAATCCCGACCCTCTCCCATCTGCCCATCATCTTCTCTCCCTCACCCTGTTGAAAACCGAATCCCATCCCCCCTTTGCAGTGAACCAGAGAGGAGAGGAAAAGAAAGAGAGAAACCAGAGAGAAAGAAACGAAGAGAAAGGAAGAGAGAAAGAAAGGAAGAGTGCGGAGTTGGAGGCGTAGCACCGCCGCCTGCAGCCCCTCCCCTCCCGTGCGTTCGTGCGCCGGCGACCTCCCCGAGCCGATCCCCTCCCACGGTGAGCTCTCTCTCCCTCCTTTGCCGTTTCCTTCCATGCGAGTAACCCGGCGACCCGACCGGCGAACATCGCCAAACCCATCACCACCACGACCCGTCCCAGCCATGCGACACACCTGCCGCCCCCCCCTTGCATTGTCAGGTGCTCCACGGCCCGCTACAAGTCGGCCGGAGCAAACCACCTCCTTTCTCATCCTCCGTTTAGGAAACCCAACCCAATTTCCGAGCCGAACTCCAGAGTTCGCCGGCTCGGAACGGGGCCACATTGGCACAAACTGGCGCCTCCCCGATGATCTCCTTCGCGTCCTCTTCGGATCGACGCCAATGGGGAGGTGGGCCGACTACCTGTGGTTGCACGGGAGCGGGTCAAAACCTTCGCCGAGCTCTCGAACGGTAAGAAAGATGAATGACACCAATAGTAAATTAAATGAATAATAATAAGCTTTGGATAATTTTAATATATATCTAAATAATTAAACATTTATATTGTTAACTAAGGGGTTTCTCTTTAAATTGGCAGATCCCGTTGACCCACTTAAGTGGTGGACCCCACTTAAGTGGGTGGGGCCAACATAAGTGTGTGGGGTCCACCAATATGCAATACCTAGTGGCTAAAACTAATTCAGCCACCATTTCGTTGTCCGATGTCGAAATTCGGCGAAATCGGCGTCAATGGAATCGGTTTTCCGAGATCTACCCGCTGACTGTAGGTTAACCTCAAGAATGCAAAATTACCAAAATACCCTGTAATAGGCCTTAGTTCAGCCGATTTTGAATCGGCCTTAACTTTGCTATTCAAACTCCGAATCCCGCAAAATTTGCGGCATCGAGTTTCGAATCCCGATACCCACCTATCTGTACCACTGGAGGACCCTCAGAGACTCAGCGATCCCACTTGACCCTTAAGTCATACCCTTCCAAATAGGCCGGACCTATTTTTCGGGGACGAGTCCCCGCACACCAAACCTAATCATCGCATAGATCCCCATGCTCTTGATTCAATGTTGATCCCCTGTGGAGGGTGACTTGGCCAATACCATAGTGCCAAATGTCTGCTGAGTCCCTATTGAGGGCGATTCAGTGATTGAAATCACTGCTAGTCGATCCCCTGCGGAGGGTGAACCGGCTATTTAGGCGTAAACCCTAGTTGCGTCGTAATGACGCCTTGACATAACCACCCTAGATTTCTATTATTCTGACACACCTACTTGAAAAATTGGTTTACCAGGCTCCCATGTGGAGTTCGATCAATAGAAGTTTAACTCCGAGCAGAAGATGAGCTTACTACAAAATCCAAGTGTGTAACCAGGACGATCCAGCCGTAGATTGAGCAGAGACGGATCAAGAGCAGTTAGTAGGAGCTTGTGAGTGATCGACAACCAGGTGACATCTACTCCCCTTCCCGTGGTCTTTGATAGTGGGATATGAGAACAACTAGAGTAGGTGTCCTCGATACTGCATGCGGGTCCCGCCGGGCATCGCCGCATGTGGTCACGTGGACCCCTCCTTGCATGCGAAGTCGCGAGTCCGGCGACGCATGCTTTAAAATATTATTAAAATAATTATACCAAAAATAATTAAAGAATAATTATTTCTGCTGATTGCTTGGACACCGTAAGTAGGAATTTCCTTAAGTTTTGAAACTTAATAATTAAATAATAATTATCGGGGTCTACCCTCCTGAGTGGAGTGTGGAGACCCGGGCACACAGGAATACGGGCGAGAGTAATGTAGGCTTATTGTGATGCATGGGTTGCGAGAGCAGTGCGGGACCAGGGTTAAAATGTTGCAAATCATTAATTAAAGCATGTACCTTTTTTATCTGTCTCGGTATATATTTGATGGTGGTTATTCACTGTATTGAGTTTTTGGCACTTTTTTTTTAATAATTGAATATGATAATCTATATTGTGGAAAGATTGGATCCCGTGCGCGCAAGGGCCGTGAACCACCCTGCGCGCACAGCCGAAGATCAGTAGGCTAGGGGGTCACGGGCAGGGATTGTGGTAAAGCCAATAGGTGGTGCCCTCGACGAGGGATTGGCCTAGCAATCCTGTCCCGGGGTAGTTGAAGACCCTAAAGAAAGCAAGTTGGGCGGTAGAGCTCCACCGTGAAAGACGGAAAACCCCTTATGATCATCTGGGTGATTTTGCGCATGGTGTTGGAGTATGCGCGGCGAGAGAGTTGGCCCTCTATATCGAAATAAAAGGCCCTATAGTAATGCCCGACCGGGGGCAGGATGAACAAAATATCCGGGGTTCACATTAGGATAGATGTTTTATATGATTGTTAATCATCAATTATGAAATCTAAATGTTGGATTATGGAATGGTAGAATGTGATAATCTAGTGACATTTAGATGGTCGTTATTAGTACTGTAGAATATTGAATAAACATTGTGATAGATGATCTAGTGACAGTAGGTATTGTATGACAACATAGATTACTGGTAGGATTAGGTTATCATTCTGCAAACCTTAATAATATAATGAGACTGTTAAATATAATTAAATCGGTTGTCTCATAGTATTAAAGACTACTAGGATGTCACTAGCCATTAATTTGGCTAATCTCCCAATTTCCTATTGGGGGCTACTCTTTCCCACGAGTAGACTCTCCTGCAGGTTCGGAGGTTCAGGAGTAGCAGTTGGAGGCTCGAGGCAGAGTTAGGGTTGCAGTAGTGTTATGTTTTCAGTTTGTCGTATTACAGTTTTTTTTATTTCTAGCTATGTAATTGTTGGGATAAATATAAAAATCATTTAGTCTCTTTTATTGTTTTGTTATTTGTTAGCGGCAATGATACAGCTGAATTCTTTTGGGTAGGCCTCTCCTCAAGGCCACAAGCCTAGGGTAGATCACAATGGAAATATAAGAAAAATAATTGACCTAATTGACTAACCATGTAGATAGGACCTCTAAACCAGTGCCTGAGTGTCAGAGAGCGGGCGAGGCTACTCGGCTCGCCGTCAGAGGCTTGAGCCCCGTGCTCCCTTAAGAGGGACTTCTATCAGCATGTGGAGCACCGATAGGCCACACATGCTGAGAGGATAGCCCAGTTGAAGGTCGAGCGTGGTAATCTTTGTCGGCAAAATTTTATCTCCCTACTTTCTTTTAAATAAAAATATTTTTGAAACAAAAATCAAGTTATAAAATATTCATTGTTCTCCCTCCTCCTTCTTCCTCATTTATGAAAGAGCCACAGTCCTGTGAGAAACCCTAATTGGTGTAGTTAGTCGACTAAATCCTAAAGCCCTTGGTTTTTCTCACCTCACACCCCAGGAGTCGGTTTCAGATTTCTGGGGCGTGACAATGGGGTTGAGATATACATAGGCAGCATCTGACCGATTTAGTTGGCGATTGACTCGAAAAGTTCTGGCCAGAAGTCATGAAATAAGTTTTTGATTGGTGGTGGTTTTTTTGGAGTACCCTAAACTAGTTGTTTGAGTTATGGTAACACCACCTTAGAATAACTATTAGAGTTATTGTTCTAGCCCTGGATTAGGAGAATCTGAGACACCAGGATACATCAGACCAGTTTGGTTGATGTATAGACTCGTTAGTAATATGGTTATTGATAGTAGTGTTTGGGTCCTGGTAGTCTCTTTTGAGTACCCTAAACCAGTTGTTTGAGTTATGGTAACAACACCTTAGAATAGCTGTTAGAGTTATTGTTTTAGCCCTATATTAGGAGAATCTGAGACACCATGATCCATCGGACCAGTTTGGTTGATGTGTAGACTTATTAGTAATCTGGTTATTGTCAAGAGTCTTTGGGTGCTGGTGGTTGCTTTTGATTACCCTAAACTAGTTGTTTGAGTTATGGTAACATCACCCTAGAATTGCTGTTAGAGTTATTATTCTAGTCCTAGATTAGGGGAATCTAAGACACCAGATGCACCGGATTGGTTTGGTTGACGTGTAGACTCACTAGTAATTCGGTTATTACCAGGAGTCTTTAGGTGCTAGTGGTCTTTTTTGAATACCCTAAGACTAGTGGTTAAGGTTATGATAGTGATTCTATGATAGACATCGGTTGTATAATACTATGCTAGATCATGATGAGTATGACGCTGTTAGCATCACTGATGAATGTCTTAGGATAAGTCAAGACTCGATATTTTTTGAGCTATGAATTTTATGAGATTCAATATTATTTGAATAAAGGATATTATTATAACATTTGAAGTAATAGAGGTATGATATTAATTGAAATAGGATCAAGAATTAATATTAGTCGAAAGCGATATTGATTATGTCAAAAAAAATTTAGAGGTGTAACACAACTCGAAATACGGTGCTAGTGAGGAATGATTTGATTTATGGCAAAATAACAAATGTTATTGATTAAGGCACCATTCATATTTTTATCAGTTTCTTTTGATAGATATTAGTGTGGCTCACTGAGTCACTTAGTCTTCTAAGTAAGTCAAGGTTTGTGCGTATTTTTTTGTTGGGCACAAACCAAATATAAAAAGGAGTTGGGTTCGTAGACCAGACAGACGTTTATAGCTGATGAAATAACTGGAGCTAGGAGCTGTGGAGTTGCTGTAGAGCGTTGGAGCTGGAGCAGGAACTTTAGATTTCAAGGCTGGTCTTGTTTAAACCAGCAGGATGTTGAAATATATTCCAAGGTTGAGATGTAAAGATAATTGATTAATATAGAAAGTTTGCTTCTGGTAGTGTGTTATTCTGGCTAGAGATACCAACTACTTTTGTTAATCTAAATTATAAAATAAATGAGTGTGAGGAGCCTCTTAAGACTAATTCAGAGTGACGTGAGGAATGACTCACCTTTTGGGCTCAAGTCTCATGCTCGTACGAGTGCAAAACTTTTAGATGAGTTTAGGGAGTTGTCTCCCTCCTTCCAAGAATGATGCACTCTAACAGTCGAACAATACTTCCTTTTTACAAAAATGATTTTTTTTATCTTCCTTGCGAGGATGAGTGTTCCAGTGTCTTCAGGTATTGAATTGCTTCGAGTAAGGAAGAACAAACTTAAAACTCTTTTCTTTCTCTTTTCTTTAAAAAAAATAGCAGTGAAAGTTCGCTCTTGGGGTTTTCGACGATTGACAAAGATCCGGGGCGTGACATCTTTGGCAAGCGAGGAATGGAAGTATGGTGGGTTCGGCGGCAGCAACACAAACATATGGAATTACCGTTCCAAACTCTTCTTTTCTTCTCTCTTCTTATATATATATATATATATATATATATATATATATATATATATATATATATATATATATATATATATATATATATATATATATATATATATATATATATATATATACGTAGAAAAAACTGGGATGTCATCTCCGACTTGTTTGGGTCCATAAAAGTGGTTGAACCTATTGATTATCTTATTGATCAAGCTAATTAGTTTGTACCCAACCTTTTTTGAGGGAACCGGCCCTAATTCAAAAGTATGGAGTAAACTCCTGTCTGTAAAACACAAAGTGAGTGTTGGTTTGAGTGTGATTTTTAATAAATCCAACGGACGGATGAGATATTGTCGAACCTTCAATCCCAATGTGTCACGATTTAGGCTAGTGAACTAAATAAGTGAGTCTGAATACACAACAACCCAATCGATTGATACCATTTTGTTGGTTGATTAATTGGTCTCATTTTATTTATACAACGGGTTCGATTTTTATGATTTTGGATATAAAAAAATCACTTGATCTATTAGATTTAATAAGTATTTTTCTATTAGAATTGAGAAATTTTATGACTCAAATCTTTGGTATTCACTTGTTTATCACACATGTCTACTATTTGGGCAGAATGTTGTCGCATATTGTCACTAAGAAACTGAAAGAAAACTTATAAACAAATGAAATGGGAGAAAGCGAGAATGAAAGCGGTGTAAAAACAACTTCTGAAATAATAGAGGCTAAACATGAACAAGGGTGATCCACCGAATGTAACCATTCACTTTGTTCAAAAGAAAAAAAAGATTCAGACAAATAGGAATTGGGATCAAGTCCAAGAAGGTTAAGGAAGCCCCGAGGAACGCCTGTATCAGATGAAGACCTAAGGCTAGCTGAAACATATTTTTAGCAAGTCATCTGCACGGTGGAGAGATCATGCGCAGTACCTAGAAGCAGATCGTGAGCATGATGTCCTGCATTATGCACGTGATATGGCTAGGATACACAAGAGAATGATCTGTTAAGAAGACGTGCACACGACCTATCCAGGTTGTGTACTCGATCGGAACATCAAGAAAGTCGAGCAGGCATGTCACGCCCCAGAAATCCGGGATGCACGGCGAGAGAGTTGGCCCTCTATATCGAAATAAAAGGCCCTATAGTAATGCCCGACCGGGGGCAGGATGAACAAAATATCCGGGGTTCACATTAGGATAGATATTTTATATGATTGCTAATTAACAATTATGGAATCTTAATGTTGGCTTATGAAATTGTAAAGCATGATAATCTAGATGGTAGATTTATTTGTTCATTAATACGGTGGAATATCGAATGAACTTTATGTTAGACAATCTAGTGACAGTAGGTATTGCATGAGAACATAGACTGCTGGTAGGATTAGAACTGCTAAATATAATCTAATTCAATTAGATCGGTTGTCTTATATTATTAAAGGCTACTAGGATGTCACTAACCATTAATTTGGCTAATCTCCCAATTTCCCATTGGGGGCTACTCTTTCCCACGAGTAGACTCTCCTGCAGGTACAGAGGTTCAGGAGTAGCAGTAGGAGGCTCGAGACGGAGTTAGGACCGCGGTAGTATCTTATCTTCAGTGTATCGTCTTGTAGTTTTTCTTATTCTAGCAATGTAATCGATTGAATTAGAATAATGATTATTTTGTCTAGTCAGTGTTTATGATTATTAGTGGTGATGATCCAGCTGAATCTTCTGGGTAGGCCTCTCCTCAAGGCCCCAATCCTAGGGTTGCTCCCTATGAAAATATGAATATTAAAGTGACCTAGTCGACAAGCTCCGTAGATATGACCCATAAATCAGGACCCGAGTGCTAGAGAGCGGGCGAGATTATTCGGCTCGCCGTCAGAGGCTTGAGCCTCGTGCTCCCTTAAAAGGGAATTCTGTCAGCATGTGGGGCATCGGTAGGCCGCACATGCTGAGAGGATAGCCCGGTTGAAGGTCGAGCATGGTCATCTCTATCGAAAGTTTTTAGCTCTCTCGGCTTTCTCTTAATAAAATATTAAAAAAAAATCAAGTTTTAAAATACCCCTTGTTTCTCCCTCCTCCTTCTTTATTTAGGAGAGAGCTGCAGTCCTGTGAGAAACCTTAATTGGTGTAGTTAGCTGACCAAACCCTAAATCCCCTGATTTTTCTCACCTCACATCCCAGGGATCGGTTCCAGATTTCTGGGGTGTGGCAGCTGGTATCAGAGCCTAGGGATATGGTTCTAGGGGTTAGAACTGTTGGAGTAGAAGTTTAGGTCTCAGAGTAGTTCTCTAATAGGTATTCTTGTCGCAGATGGCTAGTACTAGAATTGGTAACATGGTATGGTTCATGATTTCTATTATTTTTATCTTAGGTCCTAGGAGTCCGTCGAAGGTTCTATTTCTCTCTTCTCCGAGCATAGTGATAGGCTCCTTAGACAATGTCATAGTATTTGGTCTTAGTATGCGGATGTGTCCGTAGATGTTTCTTTTGGTGTTTATAATTCCAAGAATAAGGTTTTTGCTAAACATAGATTCTAGTGTAGCTTCGGTTGATGCATCTCTCGTGGCTCATATTTATATTATTAGACGTTCTGACGTTTCAATGGCTGTAACTATTCTAGTGTTTTTAAGTTTTTCTCCTTGCATGAAGAAGATCGATTCGAGAGGTTGATTACATAATGATTGAATATGAGGTTCAATGGTGTCTTGCTTAGTGATGCTTATTTATTGGAATTCTTAGATTTTTTTAGCATCTTGACGTTTTTCTGTGTTAGAGTCAAGCACGTTATTTGCGTATATTTTTTTTCTTAAGATATGGTGTCAACTATTTTTTTTTTTAATGAAGATGATCTTGACTCAGTACTCTTGTAATCTTGACTTAGTACTCTTGTATAACTTACTACCGTAAAATGTATTATGTATTCGTCTTTCATTCCTCTTAATCATTAGTTCCTAGTTTGAATTACAAAAAAAAAAATCGGTACCCTTCTAGCTTTTGATTAGTTCTTATCTTTTTTTTGCAGTTCTTTCCTAAATTAGTGGTATTAGCTAACTGTTTTTTTTTTCTACTGGTTTATGTTTTGTGATTTTCCTTAGGTCTTTTTTTTTACTCGTCATGGGTTGAGATAGCAGGTTTTGACCATATTATAATTCCTGGTTGGTGCTTCGAGATTTTTGGATTGTATTGTTGGCTTTCATCTTATCTTTTGATCATCCCGTTGACAGTTGAGTGTTGTTACCAATTAGCTTTTCTTCATCGACCCCTGATATTAATTGCCACTACTGGTTAGTTTCTAGGGACATTCGTTTACATCCGACTATCATATCTCTTAGTAGTTGTCTTCTGTGTTGTTGGGTTATTCGTGTTTTTATCGATAATTCTGACTCCTTTCGGGTTATCCAGGTTTTTGGAGATTATTTATGGCCTTGTTCGAATCATTTTATTTGTTGTTCAACTTTCCCTCTTTAATTAATGATAGAGGATAACTATTTATTATGTCATATCCAATAGTCTAGTGATACCGATCTACCCCAGGTTTGTTCCTGGCTCATGATGCTTTCTAATTTCTTTATGGTCCTTCTTAGTTCGCCCTAGGTATGATGTTTTTCATCTTGGCTTTGTTAATTCTAAGTCACATGTAGTTTTCTGATTTCTCTTTGATCGTCCAACTCTTTTTGTGTTGGTCCATACATTTTCTCAGATGATTAGTGTTTCCTTGATTTGCTTTCATCATTGTTTAGGTGGGGTGTGATAGTTTTGAATTATTTCAGTACGCTTGGGTCTAGTTCTAGTTATCTTTGATATTTCTGAGTTTCCTTATGACATTTTGTCAATTGTTTTTGAATCGCCTCGGTTTGAATTCTCTTATATTTTGTAGTGTCAATTCTCTTTGATTTGTTACCCCTCGGTTTTGTTTGTGTCGGTTTTAATTGCCTTCATTTGTTTTGGTTCCTTATGGATGATTCTGTTGATTCTTGGTGTTATGAGATTGTCCGATTTTTCTCGATTATCTTTTTATTTTTCCAAAGTTTTCTCGGAAGGATCCAATTGGTTCTGCTTTGTCTTGAATTATTTCAAGTTGTTCTGATTATATCGGTTAATCTATTTCAGCATTTTCCTTGCTCTGTGAGGAGTTCATGAATCTTCGTTTGGCCGTAGTGTTGGTTGATTGTTGGAATGAGTAACCGCAGCTAGTTTGGGGGGGGGGGATAGTCATTTTCTTTGTTTTGTCACTCATAACTAGCTTGCTGGTTATTACTTAGTTGAGTCTAAGTTACGGTTTAGAACCAATTCCCGAGTCTTAGAGTGCGTCAATGAGACGACTCCCTATTGCCAGAAGGGAGCTATCTAGTGTGGATCACTTGAGATGCATATTTTGGAATACTCAGTGTTCAATCTCATGAGTAGTGTTGGTAGTGTACAATTCGGTGTGTTTCATTCTATTTATATGTTTATGTGTCGATGTCGTTAGGTGAGAGGGTAAAGTTGTGAGTGGTAGATTTTGAAGCAAACTTTTTGTTTTGGTGAGTATGGTGTATTAGTTTAGTTTTCTTATTGACAATATTAGTAATAATATTTGTGCCAGCCATAAGTTCGCTCTTCGTTGCTTTGATAGTATAGTAGAATTATATCCGCAATTTAACAATTGAATTTTCGGGACGAAAATTTTAATAAGGTGAGTAGGATGTAATACTCGGAACTTCCGAATCCACTTTTGCTGAGAGCACCCCCCTACGTGTTTATTTAATTATAATTATTGCTGCTATAATAACAAGTTTAATACCTAATTGTTTGTTGCTTCGAATTAGTGATACTTGTGCTGTGTTATGGACTTGAGTTGAACCAAACCATGGGTCCCGGGTCCAGGTCGTGAGACAATGTGATGATGGCAGTATAATTGTCCAGATATGTGTATGTGTGTGAGCGTGCGTTCGCGTGCGTGCGGGTGTTGAGTGTGCAAGTGAGCAAATGTATCTTATTTAATAATTAATAATTATATATATATGTTGCCAACCATGGGTTGTTCCTGTTGTGACCCGCTACCGAGCGACACAAGTCATGCCATCCAACCAGTCGTCCGACCTAGGGATGATATGATGACCCAAGCACCGATCCGACTCGATCGGGCTGACTCGATTTTCGAGACCCTAGGCCGACACCCCGTAGGCCTTCCTCTTTTCCTTGGCCACGGGATTGCTAGCAATAACACATTTGATGGCCTCTAATTTCTCTTTCCACGGCCATCTGATTTCGAACCAACGCACAAAAATCCTCACCACTCAAATCCCATTCAATCCAACTACCCGCACACGCCAAAACAACTGCAACCCATCTCCAACCAACCCTTTCAACCCCCTTTTCAACCAACCAGGTCAATCATCCCCTTAATTCACTAAAACAAACCCAACATTCTATTCACACCATCAGACCACCCCACTCAAACCCAACTCTAACATAACCCAACCAAACCCATTTAAACTTCATCCATCCCCTTCAACCATCCTATTTCAACCAAACCCCAACCAACCTAATCTTATGGATCGGATCAATTACTATTCAAAACCCCAAATCAGATCTTAAATTAGATTCATATCATTTATATTATATTAAGGTCATTCGATTAAATCGGATTGCACCTCATCTCTTTGTGTCAACCTCTTCACATCAATCCTTAAATCCCCCAACCATCCGATCAAGATCGAATGCACCCAGCCCCAAACCCCATCTCCATCCATTCCTCTCTCCCCCTCTCTTCTTAATTTCCCCCCAAAAACCATCTCCCTCACCCGACCCCAACCCAACCCAACCGTCTCTCTCTCTCTCTCTCTTCTCTCAGATCTATCTTTCTCTCTCTTGAATCTAAAACTGACCCGACCTGACCCCAACCCCCAAACCCACCCAGCCAACCCTCTTTCTCTACGTCTCTCTCTTCCCTCCGATCTCTCAAGATCTCTCTCCTCTTCCTTATCGGATATCTCTCCCCAACACGACCCAATCTCCCTCTTCTCTCTTCTCTCTTCTCTCTCGGAAACCCCTTATGATCATATGGGTTATTTGTGCATGGTGTGGGAGGATGCACGGCGAGAGAGTTGGCCCTCTATATCGAAATAAAAGGCCCTATAGTAATGCCCGATCGAGGGCAGGATGAACAAAATATCCGGGGTTCACATTAGGATAAATATTTTATATGATTGCTAATTAACAATTATGGAATCTTAACGTTGGCTCATGAAATTGTAGAGCATGATAATCTAGATGGTCGATTTATTTGTTCATTAATACGGTGGAATATCGAATGAACTTTATGTTAGACACTCTAGTGACAGTAGGTATTGCATGAGAACATAGACTGCTGGTAGGATTAGGACTGCTAAATATAATCTAATTCAATTAGATCGGTTGTCTCATATTATTAAAGGCTACTAGGATGTCATTAGCCATTAATTTGGCTAATCTCCCAGTTTTCCATTGGGGGCTACTCTTTCCCACGAGTAGACTCTCCTGTAGGTACGGAGGTTCAGGAGTAGCAGTGGGAGGCTCGAGACGGAGTTAGGACCGCGGTAGTATCTTATCTTCAGTGTATCGTCTTGTAGTTTTTCTTATTCTAGCAATATAATCGATTGGATTAGAATAATGATTATTTAGTCTAGTCAGTGTTTGTGATTATTAGTGGTGATGATCCAGCTGAATCTTCTAGGTATGCCTCTCCTCAAGGCCCCAATCCTAGGGTAACTCCCTATGAAAATATGAATATTAAAGTGACCTAGTCGACAAGCTCCGTAGATATGACCCATAAACCAGGACCCGAGTGCTAGAGAGCGGGCGAGGTTACTCGGCTCACCGTCAGAGACTTGAGCCTCGGGCTCCTTTAAGAGAAAATTATGTCAGCATGTGGGGCACCGGTAGGCCGCACATGTTGAGAGGATAGCCCGGTTGACGGTCGAGCGTGGTCATCTCTATCAAAAGTTTTTAGCTCTCTCGGTTTTCTCTTAATAAAATATTTTTTTTTTTTAAAATCAAGTTTTAAAATACCCCTTGTTTCTCCCTCCTCCTTCTTCTTCATTTAGGAGAGAGCTGCAGTCCTATGAGAAACCTTAATTGGTATAGTTAGGTGACCAAACCCTAAATCCTCTTATTTTTCTCACCTCACATCCCAGGGATCGGTTCCAGATTTCTTATAACGCCCCGGTATTTTACGGATTAATTCAACCCGTATAACACTGGGGTGTTAGAAGTAAAACTTGATATAAATTAAATTCTATCAAATATGGAGATTAACTGAGCCTCTTTTATTCATAACCATGTAATATAATATAAAGATTTGATACATGGCTTGAACTTTAAAAACTAAAACTTAAATGCGACATCAACTCTTCATATTTCTGTTCCTGTATTCTCATAGTACGGAGTGTAGAGCGGATCTTCAATCCCCTTCGGTTCGTCCTCTATTCATGCTTCCTCCTTTCTTTGACTTGTAGGGTCAGTCTCTGTAGAGACCACAATACATGTAGGGGGTGAGTCTAATCCACTGACTCACCTAATAACTTAGTTTATTCATGCTAAGATATATGTACTGAAGAAGCAGTAAACATGACTATGAATAGTAATTAAAAAGATATTAATCACCCGATTCCCTTTTTGGTCTCAGCCAGGGTAGGAATCTCAAGCCTTACCCGGGTACTTTTTGTTCGCAACAAGGCTAGCCCCACACATAGGTTCTTTTAGTCACCAGATTAGGCTAGCCCCATACCTAGGTAACTTTTTGGCCTCAGCCAGGGCTAGACCCACACCCAGATTACTTTTTGGCCTCAACCAGGGCTAGACCCACACCCATGATACTTTTTGGCCTCAGCCAGGGCTAGCCCCATACCCAAATAAGTGATCACATATCTCAAAATTTACAAGTCCATAGCAATCTACCGTTATTCGATATCATATACTTAGCATGAACAACTTAGTTTAAATCCCCTACCTAAAGTATTGTAGAATCCTTCACCGATGTAGATGACTTAGTAAACTCATGACTTGAAATATAGTATTCTCTTTTATTAGTTTTATATTCCATTTCCCAAGGATCAGATGGAATCAAATTCCAATATGGATTCCTTAGGTTTTTAAACTAATTTATTTAATGCATTTTATCTTATAGGGGTATTTTGGTCATTTTTAAAATAATTTGAATTTATACCCAGTTTGTAGAGGTTTTAATTCTAAAACTTTGGCCGTAGACGGAACTTAATTCGGAGTTCGTTTGCTCCCGGTATGGCCAAAATAGCCGGTATTAAAGGAATTTAAATGGGTGGTCTGCCATTAGTAAAAAGGTCATGTTGCTCTCAGCAATAGCGGTACAGTTTAACGAAGGCAGAGTTATTTTATCACAGTTTGTTATTGGGCTTTATTGGGCTTCCGCCCACGGTGTTTAATAGGTTGAGGGGCTTCGGCCCAGAGGCTTAATGGGTTAATGGGCTTAGGCCCAGAGGCTGAATGGTTAATGGGCTTCGGCCCAAAAGCTTAAGGGTTTTATTGGGCTTGGGCCCAGAAATTTAAAACAAACTATATTTATGGCCTACCAGGTTTAGGGGTTTTATAATATCGATGGTTCCGAATCATAACCACAATCATATGGTTGCAGACGGAATTTGATTCCGAGTTCAAATAAAAAGGTTATGACCATTTTACCTTAGGGGTAAAATGGTAAATATACTTTTTAATTGTCGATTTTGATATTTTATGATCTCAGTAGGTGTATTTTGTTATTACGAGTCCAAGACCACTAACGGGGCTCAATTCAGAGTCCGTATGGGTAAGATATGATCAATACAGTTTACCTTGATAATCTATATATTTAATTATGGTGATTCTTAAACATAAGGTGTAAATGGATCTCTTGGTTAGTCTAAAGGGTTTTAGATTGGGTTTAGAAAAGGTTGTGGGTTCTAAATGAAGTCTAGCCTTTTTGCACCAATATTTTATGACGGGTTAAAACCCGAATTAAATGGGTTTAAATTCCATACCCGACCCGACAACCCGGGGTGGTGTGAGGCGGCGGCGGCCGGCCGGAGGTGGTGGCGACCAGTGGAGGTGGTGGCCGGAGGTGGTGGCAACCGGCGGAGGTGGTGGCCGGAGGTGGTGGAGGGCTGGGCACGGATATCGAGGTAGGGGCTTGAGTAAAGAACTCTGTTGAAGGGGGGGTTTATATAGGCCTTTCGGGAATACCAAAAGTCCCAAGGTCTTAATTGCAAAATAGCCATTTACTATTTCAGCTGCACGACTGTTCCCATCCGATCGAAAACGAAGGGTCGTCGGTTGAGATGTCTTTTGGTCTCCCCCTCTTTACTATAATAATATTTTCCTTGTATTTAGAAAGAAAAGCATTAAGGGTCTTTTGGTTAGAGGGAAAAATTTAAAATTCTACTAAATGGGTCCTTGGTTCGAATCCTTCTATTGGCTATATATATATATATATAAAAAAAAAAAAATTTCTTTCAATTTTTAAATGCTCTAAATGAGTTCAAAACGTAAAAGTTTGTATAGATTTTTTGATCGTTTTGATAAGACAGACGCAATGGCGCAGTTCGATGTTTTATCAAAAATTCTTATAATGATTTTTAAATTATTAATTTATTTTGGGATGTTACATCCTCTACCCCTAATAAAAATTTCGTTCTCGAAATTTAAAGTACGTACCTTAGTTGTTGAACTAGTGTATTTCTGACTCTAATTCCCAAGTAACTTCTTCCTCATTGTGATGTTACCATAGTACTTTTACCAATCGTATAGTTTTGCTTCGCAATACTTTATCTTTGGTGTTTAAAACCTTCACAAGTACTCCCACGTAATATGCATCTGATTGAATGTTTTCATTTTCCAAAATATGAGAAGGATCAGGTTCATATGGATACTTGAAAGACTAGATGTACATTAGCCACTATTTGACCATCTTACAATAAGATCACCTCCTAACCCTACATGAGATACATCCGTGTAAAGTGTATACTTTTTCCCACTTTCTGGTATCGTCAAAGTCGGAGCTGTAGTGAGTTTCTTCTTTAGTTCTTGTGATGTATTCTCACTGAATTTCGACCACTCAAATTTTACTCCTTTCACTTTGTAAATATATTTTGAATATAAAATATTTAATCGATAACCTTTTGGAGTTTTAATATTACTTTGCTAACCTTGAAATATCTGATAGTAGATCTTTCTATTATAATATTAATCTTTTCTCCTAAGAGTTAATTATTAACTTATCTGAGTGTTTTGTTTATGGGCTCCAATAAGGCAATAAATTCTAAGGTTTGAGAATAAACTTTTTTTTTGACTTTCTCTACTCACACATCAACTGTACTTGGCTACTGTATTCACCAGGAACCACAGTGATATAAGAATAGAGTTGGCTTGAGAGTCAAGGTAATTTAATTGAATAATTTTTTTTTACTATTAAAAACTTTAACTATTTGACTCTGATCATTTAGGATGTAGAGGTAAACTATCATGATCTCGAAGTCAAAGTCCTAGGCGGCTGCACCTTAGGTGGCTCCACACTGGCAGTTGGCAGCCCTTTTTCCCATGGAACGGCTCCACCTAACCCCAGGCAGCCCTTTCCTAGGTAGCCCTTTCCATTGAACTTGAATTCGAGAAATGATGATTATCCTCAATCCTAATTATCACAGTACATGTTATAATTTTTAAGTCAATTATGTACTTGAAATTAGTTCTCTATACACTAATGATTCCACCCAGATCTTACCATGTTTTTGTAAAAATTAAATACTAGGAAGTGACTAATATTCTACATTCAACTCGATTATATTTAAAACTTTACTTATTTGTGTCAATCATTTGTATGTTACTAATCGCTTGAGGTTGGAGTCCATTGGACTTCTTGACTATAGATTTTATTCGAGAAGTATCTTAGTTCTTATAGGAGTTATCATGGATGCTTTATTTTTTTTTTTGAGAAATTGGCATACATAAATCTAATTCCTGAGTTAACCTACTCTCATCAAGATTGATTAACCTAGATAAGGTTCTAATACTTTGGATAGGTTTTAGGTTACATAGGAAAGATGTTTTAGTCTTTGATACACGACTAAGTTTATATTAATAAAAGACTTAAGAATAGTTTCTTTTGGATGATTATTGAACATTGTTTCTGCTAAGATACTATAGTGACGTGTTCTCAAAACAAGTTTTAAGAACTTAAATTGATTTATTCCTTAGGGATTTCTTACCCTAATCGAGTTACTACTAGGGTTTATAACACCTTCTTATGTTTCCATATCGTTACGAAGAGGTATCTTATAATTCTAATTAGTTTTCAGTTCTCTTTATGTGATCATACTTTCTCATTTCAATGTACCTATATTGTCTTTTAGGTTGACTAACTTCTCAGCGTCTAATGCTATTGTCTCAGACATACGCATCGAAAGCTATTATAACATATTTAAAAGAGAGATCTTAAAGTTCATGTATATACTTTGTTCTAGCGATTAATTGTCTTAGGTTATCAATGTCTTAATCATCTAGGACTAGGTGTACCTAGATTTACTTCACATGACCGAACTTGTGCTCTAGGTTAAGTGACTACCCTACCGATGTCCTTCTTGTTAATGAATTTTTTTTTTCTCCTAGGACATATTACCTAGGCTCTGATACCAAGTTGTAACGCCCCGGTATTTTACGGATTAATTCAACCCTTATAACACTGGCGTGTTAGAAGTAAAACTTGATATAAATTAAATTCCATCAAATATGGAGATTAACTGAGCCTCTTTTATTCATAACCATGCAATATAATATAAAGATTTGATACATGGCTTGAACTTTAAAAACTAAAACTTAGATGCGACATCAACTCTTTATATTTTCGTTTCTGCATCCTCATAGTACGGAGTGTAGAGCGGATCTTCGATCCCCTCCGGTTCATCCTCTATTCGTGCTTCCTCCTTTCCTTGACTTGTAGGGCCAGTCTCTATAGAGACCACAACACCTGTAGGGGGGTGAGTCTAATCCACTGACTCATCTAATAACTTAGTTTATTCATGCTAAGATATATGTACTGAAGAAGCAGTGAACATGACTATGAATAGTAATTAAAAAGACTTTGATCACCCGATTCCCTTTTTGGTCTCAGTCAGGGTAGGAATCTCAAGCCTTACCCGGGTACTTTTTGTCCGCAACAAGGCTAGCCCCACACCTAGGTTCTTTTAGTCACCAGACTAGGCTAGCCCCATACCTAGGTAACTTTTTGGCCTCAGCTAGGGCTAGACCCACACCCAGGTTACTTTTTGGCCTCAGCCAGGTCTAGACCCACACCCAGGATATTTTTTGCCCTCAGCCAGGGCTAGCCCCACACCCAAATAAGTGATCACATATCTCAAAATTTACAAGTCCATAGCAATCTACCGTTATTCGATATCATATACTTAGCATGAACAACTTAATTTAAATCCCCTACCTAAAGTGTTGTAGAATCCTTCACCGATGGAGATGACCTAGTAAGCTCATGACCTGAAATATAGTGTTCTTTTTTGTTAGTTTTATATTCTATTTCCCAAGGATCAGATGGAATCAAATTCCAATATGGATTCCTTAGGTTTTTAAACTAATTTATTTAATGCATTTTATCTTATAGGGGTATTTTGACTATTTTTAAAATAATTTGAATTTATACCCAGTTTGTAGAGTTTTTCATTCTAAAATTTTGGCCGTAGACAGAACTTAATTCGGAGTTCGTTTGCTCCCGGTATAGCTAAAATAGCCGATATTGAAGGAATTTAAATGGGTGGTCTGCCTTTAGTAAAAAGGTCAGGTTGCTCTCAGCAATAGCGGTGCAGTTTAACAAAGGCAGAGTTATTTTATCATAGTTTGTTATTGAGCTTTATTGGGCTTCGGCCCACGGTGTTTAATAGGTTGAGGGGCTTCGGCCCAGAGCCTTAATGGGTTAATGAGCTTAGGCCCAAAGGCTGAATGGTTAATGGGCTTCGGCCCAAAAGCTTAAGGGTTTTATTGGGCTTCGGCCCAGAAATTTAAAACAAACTATTTTTGTAGCCTACCAAGTTTATGAGTTTTATAATATCGGTGGTTCCGAATCATAACCACAATCATGTGGTTGCAGACGGAATTCGATTCCGAGTTCAAATAAAAAAGTTATGACCATTTTACCTTAGGGGTAAAATGGTAAATATACTTTTTAATTATCTGTTCTGGTATTTTATGATCTCCGTAGGTGTATTTTGTTATTACGAGTCCAAGGCCACTGACGGGGCTCAATTCAGAGTCTGTATGGGTAAGATATGGTCAATACAGTTTACCTTGATAATATATATATATTTAATTATGGTGATTCTTAAACATAAGGTGTAAATGGATCTCTTGGTTAGTCTAAAGGGTTTTAGATTGGGTTTAGAAAAGGTTGTGGGTTATAAAAGAAGTTTAGCCTTTTTTGCACCAACATTTTATAACGGGTTAAAACCCGAGTTAAATGGGTTTAAATTCCATACCCGACCCGACAACCCGGGGTGGTATGAGGCAGCGGCGGTCGGCAGGAGGTGGCGGTGGCCGGAGGTGGTGGCGACCGACGGAGGTGGTGGCCGGAGGTGGTGCAGGGCTGGGCACGGATATCGAGGTGGGGGCTTGAGTGAAGAACTCTGTTGAAGAGGGGTTTTATATAGGCCTTTCGAGAATATCAAAAGTCCTAAGGTATTAATTGCAAAATAGCTATTTACTGTTTCAGCTGCGCGACTGTTCCCGTCCGATCGGAAACGAAGGGTCATCGGTTGAGATGTCTTTTGGTCTCCCCCTCTTTACTATAATAATTATTTTTTTTTTGTATTTAGATAGAAAAGCAGTAAGGGCCTTTTGGTTAGAGGGAAAAGTTTAAAATTCTACTAAATGGATCCCTGGTTCGAATCCTTTTATTGGCTATATATATAATTTTTTTCTTTAAACTTTTAAATGCTCTAAATGAGTTCAAAATGCAAAAGTTTGTATAGGTTTTTTGATCGTTTCGACGAGACGGACGCAATGGCCTAGTCCGATTTTTTTATCAAAAATTCTTATAATAACTTTTAAATTATTAATTTATTTTGGGATGTTACATTTCTGGGGCGTGACAAGGCAAATCCCAAATCTTTCATGCACACGATGTTCCCATCGTATGCTCGACTAGCGTGGGAAGCATGTTTTGGGTGCATTTTTTGGGCTGTTTTGGGAATCCTAAAGCCATTTGTTTTCGTCCTTATAGGGGGAGGGGGTAGGGCTCTAGGGCATTGAACGAGAGACTACTGAAGGTTGTTCTCGATTATCTACAAAGAAGAGAGAGTCAAGGAAGAGAATGCTGGATCCAAGGGGGCGTCGACATGGCACTCCCCTCGGGACTCTTGGATGTTCAAGGGAGCATGGCAGCAAGTTACCACGGTGAAGTGGTTCTTCTAAGGTAGAGGGTTAAGAGAGCAGATTAAAGGACAGAGAGAGAAGGGAAACCAGGTCTAGGGTTTGCTACAAGGGAAGAAGAGAGAGGAAGGAAGGAAGAGAGAAAGAGAAGAGTAGAAGACGGAAGATGAGGGAAGAAGGAAAAAGAGAGGGGAAGTTCATCTCCGGGTTCTCCCTCAAGTTCATCTAGGTCTTCTTCCGGGTTCTTTGTATCTCTGTAGCGGGTTGTTTCTACGTCATGGGTGATTCTGTGAGAGGAGCAAGAAGAGGGTTTGCGAGATCTAACAAACAACGACTACCGTATGAAGTAGTCTCTTACTAGTGATAATTGAAATCCATGTTTGCTTGTTGAATCTGTGTTGTTCATACTATTGTGTTGATGTATCGAATTCTCTGTATGGTTGTGTTATCTCTGTAGGGCTCTAATCCTCGAACCTTTGGGCAACACCCTGAAGACTTGAAGGCCTCCACGGCGCAACAAGGTTGTGGTGGTTTGGCACAAGCCCAATTGCACCCATGAGGTATGAGTTTACTTCTCTCAATCAATAATTAAAGTCTTTCTACCCACTATCTTTATAGATTTTCCGACAGTAGCTTATATTGCAAAATGGCGTCGATCAAGTTTTTGGTACCAATCATAGAAAATGAACATCAAATTATCGATGAAAAATATATATCAGTTAGGCTCTATAGCCTTCATAACTAGAGTTCTCCATCATCGTTCGAATCCTATCGAAATGGGATTATAGTTGGATGATAATGTTTAAAGTTTTTATCATTTGAATGAAAGAAGACTTGTGTGTTCTGTCCCAGATTATTCTTTTTTTTTATTTTTTCCTTCTTTCGTTGAGGCAGCATCAATCATTTCTCTTTATGACCTGTCCATGTCCTGAGTTAAAACTATTGTTTGAGAAAACATAAAGTCCTATGGCTGGAAGACCTAATCAAATGGCATGCTATTTACTCATTCATCCCTAAATTATAAAAATGAGTGACTTAGTAATAGATCCATATAACAAGTTCCGACTTGTAATAAGGATGCGGACAAATCTCATTTCACATCAAGTCCTTGGATAAGAAAAAGGGCAGTTGGGTTTGAATTTAAAAAGGGCATGGATGAGAAGCACCTGTCGTGATTGTGAATAAAAGTATTCTGCCACTCACAATAGAGAACGGTCCAGAGAGGGTCTTTCAGCATTCGGGACTGTAGCGAAACAAACAGAGAATGGGTTTTAAACAATGCCCTAACGGGCCCAACAGATATTTTTCAATTTTTAGTTCTGATAATGCTCTCGTTGTAGCTAACGAATATAGTAGGGAGTGTTTGAGAGTGAGCCCGCGGCATGAATAAAACACTTTGTGTAGTTCGAATGAGCATTTTATTTTTTTAAAGAAAAAATAGGGATAGATTGAGTAACTCGTTGGAGTGCTCTTCAATCCCCACTCCATACTTAGCCTACCACATGGTAGGTTTGGAGCTTCAAAAATAGGGAAGACACCTAGGAGCTCGCTAGAGATGCTTTAGATTAATAGGAACTTTTTATAGGGACTAATAACTAGTTTTCTCCTAAAAAATGGGAAATTTTATTCATACCCCAAAAATCTGTAATTAGCCCCCGTATCCCTAGCGTTTCTCAATAACTTACTCAACAATCCTTTAATACCAACAATGCCCTTTTTTTTATACCCCAAACCCCAAAGCCCCTGCTCAGCGTCTTTTGTACCCCAACCCAACCCAATGTTCGTTTAAACTTAGCCCCGCCCAACCCGTCGGGTTGTGCGGGGTGGGTTCGGGTTAACCCGCCCAAAGTCGGGTTGGCCCGCCCAAGTTGCAGCTAGGGGTGGCAATGAGTCGTGTCGTGTCGGGTTCGTGTCGTGTCTAGTTTCGTGTCGTGTCCAAAACCCCTAGACCCGGACCCGACCCGTTTAACTAATCGTGCCTAGATCCTAAACCCGTACCCGACTCGCTAATAAACAGGTAGACACGATAAGACCCGTTTACCACCCGGATCTATTCAGTTGACCCGATCCAACCCAATCCGACTTGACCCGACCTGACCCGAAAGACCCACTGGTTTTATATATTATAGTATCGGATTGTTGGTAGACCCGACCCGACCCGACTTGACATGATCTATTGAATACTAAACGGGTCTTCCTGGGTCTACCGTGTCCAGACCCTAAACCCGGACCCGACCCGTTTAATAAACGGGTCTATCGTGTCGACCCGTTTACGACCCGAACCCGTTTAGCCTTGACCCGGACCCGCTAACTTCGTGTCGGGTCGAGGAGAAATGATTCGGGTTGGGCTCGGATTAGCCCGCCCAAATTCGGGTTGGACTCGGGTTGGGTTCAGGTTGGCCCGCCCAAGTTGCAGCTCTACTTGTGCCTTCAAGTATCAGCCAACTGCATGGGGTTTATTTAAGAGTGGGGTGTATTCAAGAGTGCATATAATTGGGGTATATTTAAAGGGGTATGTGTTTGATTGGGGTATAATCAAGTTGGGGCGGGCCATTTAACTGGGGTGTATTGAAGGTGGGGTGTAAGGGGGAAGAGTATTTTTGGGATAAGAATGGGGTATGAAAAAAAAAAATGGGGTGTATTCAAGTTTCTTGGAAATGGGGGCTAATTACAGATTTATGGGGTATGAATAATATTTCCCTAAAAAATATCCCTACTCATTATGTTAGTGGAGGCCCATTGTCTAATTAGGCCCATCTTCCAAGCAAAATAGGATTCCTTTGCAAGTCCAACGGGGGCTTGTTACCGTAATTTGCATGACTCCCATGCCCATTCATATCACATTTGAATCGGAGAAAGAGGTGTGGGGCCCCCCACGCAAACCTTTTGTCACCCGCAACCCACCAAATTCCAAAAGATGCACTGTCTCTGAAAAACCTAAAGCCCCCAATGGGCCAATTCAAAGTTCAAACACCTTCCTTTTCAATCCGACATCCTTTCCTTTTTCTAATCGAGCGTTCGAAACTCCTCTCTGTCCTCCGCGACCGGTTCACCCCTTCACCTCGCCCACCCCGCTCCCTCTCGCCAAATTATCACTTACGCCCCTGTCGTTTGACAAATTATCTCTTACTAAAAATACCCCCTATTGTTTGAAAAACCACACACATAGACCCCTCTTAAGGGGGTGCAAGTGATGATGGGTCAAACTACAGGGGTCTATGTGTAATACACGCTTTAAAAAAAAAGGAATAAACAAAGGAAAATAAACACCAATTCAACACTCGTCCATTGCGGGCACACTGGCACAGCTTCCTCCTTAGCTGTTTCGACTCCGACGCGCTTTCCTCCCCCTCTCTATCTCCTCTCCCTCCCTCCCTCTCCGATTCCTCAAACCTCTCTCTCTCTCTCTATTTCTCTCTCTTCTGGGACTAGAGAGAGGGATGATGGGTTCACTCAGGCCGCCGTTCGGTCTCCTCTTCGTCGTCGCGGTCGTCTCTTTCAGTGTCGTCCTCCACCCAGCTCGCTCGCAGCCGCAGGCCACACCGGCACCAGCCGTCGTCGGCTGCAATGGGGTCTTCCTCTCCTACAGCCTCGACAGCCGCGATCGCATCCGACCCTTCGTCTCCGACCCCGCCGCGCAGCCCTACCGCTTCGCCGCCACCGCCACCGTCCTCAACTCCGGCACAGCCCCGCTCCTCTCCTGGGCCCTCCTCGTCGGCTTCGCCCACCGCGAGGTGATCGTCTCGGCCGGCAACGCCGTCCTCACGGACGGCTCCGATCTGCCCTACAACACCACCGCCTCCGCCGGGCCCACCTCCTTCTCCGGCTTCCCCGCCACCGACCTCAAGACCCCCATCGCCACCGCCGGGGACCCCACCCAGATCCAGGCCCAGATCCCCATCGTCGGCACCCTCTTCGGCTCCCCCCCTCCCGCCGTCCCCCTCCCCTCCAAACTCTCCCTCGACGACCCCTCCTTCCTCTGCCCCGCCCCCGCTGTCAACACCACCCTCATCTCCACCTGCTGCCTCCCCAACCCCGCCTTCAAGGCCAACACCACCGACGACCCCCTCGCCGGCGCCGGCAACTCCAGCGCCAACGGCGGCCCCTTCCTGCCCCGCCGCACCGGCGATCTCACCATCTCCTACGACGTCATCCAGGCCTACCCCAGCAGCTACCTCGCCCTCGTCACCATCGACAACCACGCCCCCCTTGGCCGCCTCGACAACTGGCACCTCTCGTGGGAGTGGATGCGCGGCGAGTTCATCTACTCGATGAAGGGCGCCTACACGGCCATCGGCGGCGCCGCCGACTGCATCTACGGCGCCCAGGGCCAGTACTACCAGGCCCTCGACTTCTCCACCGTCGCAAACTGCCAGCGCCGCCCCACCATCCTCGACCTCCCCCTCTACATGGCCAACGACACCAACACCGGCCGCATTCCCTCCTGCTGCCGCAACGGAACCATCCTCCCCGGCGAAATGGACCCCACGCAGGCCTCCTCCGCCTTCCAGCTCCAGGTATTCAAGATGCCCCCGGATCTCAACCGCACCAAGATCTTCCCTCCCCAGAACTGGAAGATCGCCGGCGTCTCCCTAAACCCCAACTACGTCTGCGGCCCGCCAACCCGCGTTGCCCCCTCCGATTTCCCCGGCCCCAGCGGCCTCCAGTCCGATACCCTCGCCATCGCCAGCTGGCAGGTGGTCTGCAACATCACCGTCCCCAAGGGCTCGAGCCCCCGCTGCTGCGTCTCCTTCTCCTCCTACTACAACGACACCGTCGTCCCCTGCAAGACCTGCGCCTGCGGCTGCCCCGCGAACCGCGTCGGCCGCACCTGCAACGCCACCGCCCCCGCCCTCCTCCTCCCCTCGCAGGCCCTCCTGGTTCCGTTCGCCAACCGCACCGAACTCGCCCTGGAGTGGGCCAGCCAAAGGCACTACAGCGTCCCGAGCACGCTGCCCTGCGGGGACTTCTGCGGCGTCAGCATCAACTGGCATGTGAACTCGGATTACACTTCGGGTTGGACCGCGAGGATCACGCTGTTCAACTGGGGCGAAGTCAGCTTCGCCGACTGGTTCGCCGCCGTCGAATTGAAGAAGGCCTACGACGGCTTCGAAGCCATGTATTCCTTCAACGGGACCGCAATGGGGAACAGCACCATCTTTATGGAGGGTCTCCCGGGGCTGAATTATGTGGTGGCGGAGGTGGACGGTGAGAATCCGTCCGATCCCAGAGTGCCCGGGAAACAGCAGTCGGTGATCTCGTTTACCAAGAAGACGACGCCCGGGATCAATGTGGCCGGAGTGGATGGATTCCCAACCAAGGTCTACTTTAATGGGGAGGAGTGTTCGTTGCCCGATGAAATTCCGTCGGGCCGAGGGTTCAGGAGTGGCGGCGTGGGCGGCCTCTCTAGTTTGCTGCTGGTTCTGGTTGCTACCGCGCTTCTGATGTTGGGGCAGTAGTTATGGCGCTCGCGGCTGCTGATTTTTTGATTCTTTCGATCGTCGATCAATGGGTTTGGGCAATGCTTGCTTGTTTGTGATCTTGATTGGTGCAGAGCCTATTGGTAGCTCACAATTGAAGCGAATACGAAGAAGATTACCGCTCTTCGGTGGGCTTCTTGATTAGCTGGTTTCGTCCGAGGTGGAGGAGCCGAGAGTGTTGACAGAGTCGCTTGATTCAGTAAACTTCGATCTGCTCTCCTGTTTATGCTGTTCTTTATACTCATAGAAAGTCTGTAATGTTCGATTTGAGCTCTTCGCAGGTTCGTAATTTTATTACAAACTCAATTGTATTAGCCTCTTTTAACTTTAGAGAATTATATAAGACATTGGTTTCCTTGGCATTGCCGGCTTCATCTTTCTTTACTAGAATTCTATAACAACTGATGGTGGCCAGTAGGCCAGCACAAATCTGTCTCATGTTAGCACTGAACTAGGTTTTAAGTGTCGATTTCGGTCAGCCGTAAAATAGGAAATTTGTCGGGTTTCGAATAATTGTTGGTAGAAATTTTGTACTTTTTATGAGAATGTTTCGGCGGAAGTTCATCGGATTTGGATCAATTCCCATGAATTATGTGACGGGTGTCGGTGAACTGTTGCCAGTTATGGGGAAACAATTGGAATAGAGGAAAAGGATGGAATTTTTCATTGATAAAAATGATTTTTTTTACTCGAAAGATTACATTATCAATGAAATTGTCCGTAAAAAAAAATTGAGTATCGGATTTCGGTCAAATTTCGGCTTACGTTTCATTATGTCGGATGAAAATTTTGCACTATCAAAATTTCAGACAATTTTATGTCGAGTACTTAAAAAAAAAAAAAGATATATTTCAATGATTTTGTAGGAAATTTGTTGGAATTTGATTCCATGACACATAACATTCTGATAAGGCTTTAATTTGCACCATCTGCAATTAAAAGCGACCTGTTGTCATCTGTCATCCAAAACCGCCATTGCCAGTTCCAAGCCCGGATGAGAATTGTTGAGGGTTGATGTTAGGTTAAAAGCCAATTTGTAAAAAACAAACTCAAACTTGACAACAAATATAGCTCTTAATTGAAATGAATGGCGAAGAAGGATTCATAAAGCCGACCACAAGTGGATGAGACATGGCTTGATCGCGTCGAAGTAGTTGATCTTCTTTCCCCTCATCTCCAAAACATTCACGGGTCTGTCTGAACTGTTCGTTTGACGTTTTGATCAGCACATGACTGTCGATAGACTGATTGAATTGGCTTGTTTCACCGAGATGAAGGGATGAGATCCTTCGATAGATTCACTCCAGTGTAAAATTTGCCTTCTGTTTTATGTATTTATTTATTATGGAATATTCAATTTTACCTGTTTCGGTCTTTTCCTTGAATTTTTTAAATGTCTCCCGCGGTGAATATCTTTTTCTTTTCTCGTTTATCAATCCTTGCGTGAAATGGATTCCCATTCTTCCAATTGGAATATATTGTTAGATATTGTAGGTTATGATTTTAAGTTTTGGAAATGATTTTAAAAAAAGGTTGGTTCATCTCTCATATCGTTTGTTACTAGATCTTCAGAGGACCGCTATGAAGCATTCCCGAAGTTTGCAGTATTTAGGGGCACGTTTGGTTTACGGAATTGATCATTGACATCTTAATCTGATTCCCTGGAATTTAGGGATGGCAACGGTACTGTTTAAAACCGAAAACCACGGTAAACCGCACCGCATAGTGCGGTTTTGATTTGCCAAAATATATAAATGTCGAAGTGCGATGCGGTTTCGGTTTTGACCAAAACCACATAAAACTGCACTGTTTAGGTCATTCTAGTGATAAACCGCGGTACACCACATCGCATGGTGCGGTTTTGGTTTTACATAATGGTATACCGTCGTGGTGCGGTTTCGGTGTGGCAGTTTGGTGTTGCGGTACGGTTTCGGTTTTGCCCAAAACCGCACAGAAACAACACCGTTGCCATCCTTACTGGAATTTCAAGGGAATCGGGTGCCGGTATTTGGTTCGCACAAGGAAATAGTCCGGAATAAGGAGGGGTGTCAGTTTCTACTTTTTAAAAGTTGGTTCACCATGAAAATGAAGAAAAATCTTGGATAATATCTATAAATTTTTTTTTTTCCCGCAACGTATTTTCTAGGGGCCAACGAAGTGAAATGTTAGGGTTTCCTTTTCGGAATTAAGTGATTAAACAATCATGATCGTCGGGTTACAGATCAAAGTGCACATGAATGGCACAAACGGATCAAGAGAAAGACAAGTGAATAGCCACAAGAAGGCCCATGATGTACAAGAAAATCCGATTGCTTTAAAGAATAATTAAAGGATAATGAAAGGATATTTAATTGATCTATACTATAATATATGTTGGGGGACCTGTACGTGGCACCCCTGGCTGTTGAGAAAACCCATCTCTCGCTATCTTCGTTGGGTGCCACGTGGCAGCCACGAGAAACGGTCACGCTCTTTCTCTCCGCAACCTCTCAAGCTCTCTCTATCTCCCTCTCCAAGTTTTTTTTTTGTCTTTGGGGGTTGGTTTCCGTGAGTGGGCTCCCGGGCCTTGCTCGGGGTTCACACTAGTTTGACAAAAAGATAGTACAAGGAGTGGAGTTATTGACACACCAAGTATTCTTTTTCACACACCAAATACTCTCACACACCACCCAGTTTTAAAATTTTATATTTTTGCTCATTGCACACCTCTAATTTTTTAAAAATCATATACTGCCCTTCTTCCCCAAATTACTTCACATACACACATCCAAACCCTAACACCCTACCTCCTCTATCAACTGCTCCGACAAGCTCGTCTCCGCTTTCCGCCCCTTTCTGAATTCACTTCCACCCTGAGATCCCCCACCCAGGCATCGTAGGTTCCCCCCCTCATCGATTTTCTCTCAGTCTAACACCCTACCTCCTCCATCAACCGTTTCGACGAGCTCCTCTCCGCTCTCCGCCCCTCTCCGAGCTTATGTCCTCCCCGAACTGCCCCACTCAGGCACCGTAGATTCCTCCCCCCCATCGATTTTCTCTCCGTTGTCATCTACCAGCATCCAAATCTTATGTTCGGCCGACCAGAGTCGAACATTATATAGTACGTTCGACCGACCATGGCTAAACATGATACAATACGTTCAGCCACCCAACATGGTACAGTTTGTTCAGCTGTGGTCGGCCAAATGTACTTTACAATGTTCGGCTCTGGTCGGCCGAACATGTCTCGAAAGAATATAAAAAAAACTGATTGTTTTGGTCATTTTACTCGGGGGTAATTTTATAATAAAAAAACTTTCAGATGGTATTTGGAGAGCAAATAATGGTGTACCAATAGCACCACTCTAGTACAAGGCGTTCCTCGATTTGGGTAGATTATGATTTACCCCTCTTGACGTTTAGCCCTGAATCACTTAACCCCCATAAAGTTTTTGTGGTTCCAAATTGGTCACTATAGTTTTAAATGTTAGCACAATACCCCTTTTGTCAACTAATAAATTTCCTCGGCTGATAATTTCTACTCTTCTAGGGCAAATTGTTGGTAGGTCCTTAAAACATATCGTATTTAGTGACAAGAAAGGACAAAGAGATGTAACGATAAGTCCTTTTGCTTGGAAAATATCAATTTTACCCCTAGATGCAGTTTTACAAGAAAATCACTTGAAGTACCCACCAGGGGATAGGGGAGTTGGTAAGCAACTGATGCTTTGGTGAGGAGGTTGTGGATTCAACTCCTCTGCCCCTCGAGTTACTCAGGAGTGTGTAGGGAAACTTTCGAGTGGGTCGGTGCGCATTCCTGGACCCAGAGGGATTAGTCCGAGCTCGAAGTGGGTACATTGCCCAAAAGGTTTCGGGACACCCGTCGATCTCAAATAAAAAGAAAAGAAGAGCAAGTCACTTGAAGAGTAACAATTCGGTAATAAAGAGTAACAATTTGCTACAGTGATTTCAATATAGCAATTTTTTTTAAAGAAAAACAAGATTTCTTTTTAAAAAATGCTACAGTGATTTCACTATAGCAAAGAGTAACAATTCGGTAATAAAAGGTAACAATTGTAGATTGTTACTCTTCTATGTTGTTATTACTATTCAATTTGAGGGGCAATTTTATCGTTTAAAGGAGAAAGTCAATAAGGAACTTGTTGTAAAATGCATATTTTTGGGAGGGACCTGGTGCAAAACCAACATGTTGTATGTCCTTTTCACCAAACTGATCTCTTGCCATGACCTAACACTATTTCCCCCTAATTTCTATCTAATCAAAGCTAGTTTTCAACTACCACTTATAGTGGTAGAAGAAATAGCCCAGCTCAATGTGGGCCCACTCATCCTCCTTCACGCCAGAGTTACACTGGTGTAGATCCTTCTTACAATCTGGCTTTACGCGGCAGAACGCGTAGATGACCCTCCATGTGTTCCCTCGCACCTACGTTGGGTAGATTCTGCTGGTGTTCAAGAGGTGGGCAACGAAGGGAGAGAGTGGCAACCGTAGGCCACAGGTCAATTGGCCCATGGAGATGATCGTCCTCGACGCCTTCTCCTTACTGGCCTTCGCCAGGTAGATCGCTCGGGAGTCAATACCAAAGGCGTTGTAGACAATGGCCAGCTTGAGACGTGGCGT
Source organism: Chamaelirium japonicum (assembly GCA_947650365.1). Classification (NCBI taxonomy): domain Eukaryota; kingdom Viridiplantae; phylum Streptophyta; class Magnoliopsida; order Liliales; family Melanthiaceae; genus Chamaelirium; species Chamaelirium japonicum. The sequence goes on along the minus strand of OX393552.1, from coordinate 51,829,803 downwards.
CGTAACAGGCTCCTTGAACATGACAACTAGTGCAGCCCAGTCGTCTAGGCAGCTCGCTGCCTTGTAGTAGCTAGTGTCGTACGCGAAGAGGGTTTCCTCCCCCACAGGCATCATCGGTGCCACCTTCGCTGCCAGGCATGGGACTTGGGCAGGTTTCATCACAGACATTTCCTCCTCGGGCCACCTTTTCAATACCTTCCCACCTCCCTTCGCCCTCGGAGTGCTGCCAAAGGGAACAGGTGACTCGGCCACCCGAGCAGACGACTCCCCAGAGGCATGAGCCACCTCTCCTACCTTCACCCCCTTCAAGAGAATGGTGACATTCTTCTTCCCTTGTGACCCAAAAGCTCCAACAGAGGCCATTGAGCAGGATGGAATGAAGAAAAGGCAAAGGCTAGCAGACGGGAAACTCGAAGGATTGCAAACAAACTCTCAGAGCTCGAGGAGAAAGTTCAAAAATTCTGAGAACGTGAGATTTTTTCGGCCCCCTCTGATCTATTTATAGATCTGGTTTCTTTTCCCACCTGTTTTTTCCCGCCAAAAACGAAGAGGTGGGGATCAAAAAGGCCAAAGACGAAAGACCATACCTGATTCAATGAACCGGGCCAGACCCTTCATCTTCCAAGACGCCACGACAGCACCTGGCCGCGTCAGAGCCCACTTCAGCATAAAGACACGTCCACCTTCGCCGATTTCAGAAAAACGCCAACTCCTAGCGTTTCGATCGGTCAGTCGACTACGTCCGACCGATTGCCAGCGCTCGACTGACTAATCGATCGGCCTCAGAATCAACTGGGTCGGTCGCTAGGACCCTTCTGGCACCCAACCCCCCAAAACCGATCGGTCGGTCGACTACGCCCTATCGATCGCCCGACGACCGATCGATCGTCGGCGCTCGACAGACCGCTCAGTCGGCCTTAGAATCAACTGGGTCGGGTGCCAGGACCCTTCTGGCACCCGACCCCTCAAAACTGATCGGTTAGTCGACTGCGCCTAACTGATCGACGGCACTGGGTCGGGCGGTAGGACCCTTCCGACGCCCGACTCCCCAAAACTGATCGGTCGATTGCCTGCAACCGACCGACCGGTCAGTCCATCGCACCAGGCAGGGTGTCCTCCCTGTATGCCCTTTGCCCAATCGGTCCACCCCTTTGGTCGGCCCTTGGCAGGGGGTCGGCAGACGCTGCAGTCATCCCCGGACAACGGGTCGACGGACGAAACTTTAGTCGACCTTGGACAGGGGGCTAACAGGTCCTTTCCAACGCTCCTCAAAGCCACCTAGGCATCGACAACGCAGTTTTGCACCATAGAGTCTCAATCAACTGGGTTAGCACCTACCTAGCTATGAGGGGATAATTGTGGGTACAAAATCTGGCTAACGCTTGACAATGGGACTCGCCAGCCCTGCCTGGGTCCCACGAAGACGACAGTGGGACTCAGCAGCCCTGCTTAGGGCCCACGAAGACGACAATGTGATTTATCAGCGTTGCTTGGGACCCACGAAGATGACAGTGGGATCCGCCAGCCCTACCTGGGGTCCACAAAGATTATCTGGGGTCTGGTAAATTCTTCCGGATATTTACCAAAACCTGAGATATTCCCACAGTCCTATAAATAGCAGATCCTGTAAATATTATGGACCGGAATTCATTATTCCTAACTCTACTTTCTGTTTTCCAGAGCTTCTTGAGCCTTCTGGTAATCAGACTCTAGTCAAGCACACTCTACCCTCCGTTTACCTGTATAAGCACTCCTCGGTCTGTAAAAAGTAGCTCTACTTTTTCAGAGATAGTGGATTCAAATGTTGCGTCTTACCGCACGGAGACGTAGGTTTCGGTCGAACTTCACCACCACATCCTGTGTCAACTCTCTTTCTCTCTATCTCCCTCTACCTCAACAGTGTTAGTGTGACAGCTCAACACACAACAGCTCAGCTCTCTACAGTGCACTGCACTTCGAACTCGACCTTCAATCGATTGTTGGAGGGAGATCGTACAGCGGCCGTAATTTCCCCCCACATGCATCCTTTTTTAACTCCATCACCAACCTTGATAGGTGGCATCCTCCTATTAGTGGGACTATGGGTCATGAGTCCCCAAGTGGATGCCACCACCACCGGCCTTTGCCCGTCAACTCTTGCTACCGCTGCCTCCTCGCCACCGGCCACCTCCCTCCACAGGCCACCACCAATGACAAGTTGTGCAGGTCGAGGGTGGCGGAGACTGGTGATGGCAGAGGCCGGTGGTGTTGGCATCCCTTTGGGGCTCATCCCATGGCCCATAGTCCCGGCAATTCTTACTCCGATGCCACCATGATACAAGTCACTGTAGCCTGACCGGCCGAGCCCTCTAATTCAACGGGCCACGGCACTGCCAGCTTTGTCAAGCTTGAGTGACTTGGGGGGGATCATGCATTCACGCTAGGCCTTCTCTCATCCTCCTGTGGTTTCATTGTCAGCAAGGAGCTAATGCAATTTCTAAGACGCAAGTCACTGTAGCCTCATTCATAGACTCAGAGATGACCGGAATTTAATTACTTGTTTTTTTTTTTCTTCACTATGTTTAGAGGTCTTTGTGCTCCATGTCTTCCGCCGGTTGTGGCGATGTTTATCTCCGTCGATGTGCGGTTTTCTTTTAATTAGGGTTTGTTTTCACCGGTATGTGACGTTCCCATCGGGTGGAGGGCTTATTATTGCTTGTGCCGGCATGTGGTACCTCCTGGGGTCCAGTTGTGACCTCCCCTTCTAATGAATACCTGAGAGAGAGAGAGAGAGAGAGAGAGAGAGAGAGAGAGAGAGAGAGAGAGAGAGAGAGATGGCCGGAATTAGTCCACTGTGCCTGCCCGAACTCAAGGACCAGTTAAAGCCTTTGAAAATGTCATAACCTAACCTCTGAGCTCAGAATGATATCAGAACAATTCAAGGCCATGGAAGGCCAACTGTCAACAGTATAGGACTCTTCAGCAATCTCAACATCAGATGATGAATAGAAGGGCTTATGTGTTTGACTCTCATCTGGTGACCAAGGTTCAGAACTTGATCTCAGTCCATTTATTTTTTTTTCTGTTTTATTTTATACAATTTATCCATGGGAACTACATGAGAAAATAAAAATGAAAAATCGGAGTCAAAGGTGCAAAGAATAGAGAGAGAGAGAGAGAGAGAGAGAGAGAGAGAGAGACCGCCGACTAAGAATTCATAAAACCAATGTTATCAGACCCGGACCGGAAGTTGACCCGATCTAAGGCCCGGGTAACGGGTTTCTGGTTCAACCGTCGGGTCAACCGGTTGAACCGATGATATAAATAGATAAATAAATAATATATATTGCAAGGACTCTATGAAACCCAAACAAAAGATTCTAGTGAGAAACCAACAATTTTGGTTCTAAAAAAAAAAAAACTCAAATAACCCAGCAATCAAATGATTCAATCTCCATAATTTCTCAAAAATAAATAAGTGAGATAAGATCCAATCACTCAGTGGCAAAAAAATTAAAATGAAAAGCTTTGAGAGAATAGAGAGAGAATGAAATGCTGGTTTCTCCGATTTTTAGTTGAATTTCTGGTTTTAATCGGAGGAGAAGAAGGATAGAAAGTAGAGAGATTTTTTCAAAAAAATTAGAGAGAGAGAGAGAGAGAGAGAGAGAGAGAGAGAGAGAGAGAGGATGCATAAAAATCTATTGACTATTCACAAGCATCTAGAATTCAGGATCCTGACTATTCATGAGCATCATGAATTAACAATTTATTGACTATTCACTTCTTTCTAAGCTTCAAACGATCATGAATTCAGGATCCTGAAGTGATGGGTTCAAGGGCACCCAGGGATAGGCCCTCAACCCTTCCTCCTCCGCCGCAGCCGGTGGAGACAGACCCTACCTCCGCCCGTCCTCTCTCTTCTCCGATCCAAATCCATCCAGCATACCAACCTCTAGGGCATCAACGTCAACAGAGAGGCAGTCCAGCTGCGTCGGCGTCGGCACGGCATCGGCATGCGGAGGCGGCAGAGAGGCACCGGCGGCCCGGCTTCGTGCCACAATGGACCTAGGGTTTCTCGCCGCTGGAACGGAAAACTCCTCCACCCTCCGGACCTCCAGTGACCTAGTCCTCCGATTCGATTTCTCATTTCTGTTTTTAACCAGGTTTTTCAACGTGCCGGGTCGCACGGGTCTGCATTAAACCGGTCGGTTCTCTCGGGTTTCACTGGTTCATGTCATTTCCGATCCGATCTAACAACCGAACCGGCCAAGGGTCCGGATCACCGGTTCACCGGTCCGACCAATCGGTCCGGTCCGGTTCTGATAACACTGCATAAAACCGATCCCAGATAGACAGGACAAGTATCGAAAAATAAAGGAAGAATTAGGTGTAGTTCCAGTAGAATAGTATGCACTTATATTAAGGCTAGCAAAAAGTTTCGGTTTACATCTAGTCCACAAAATGGATTTAGTTTAAGAGATGATCGTGTACATTTGTTTTCATGCGTGAGAGGTATTCTTCCAACTGCTTTTGACGTTATTAATTTTTAAAACCAAATATGTCCTTGAGAACCTCTCCCACATGAACTCAATGCAGTGTTATAGTAGCATGTTTCTCTAGTGTTTTCATTGTAGCAACTACAGATATTTCAGGGCGCTATAGTATTTTCGGACTGCTACAATGATTTGGATTAGGTTTAGGGTTAGGGTTCACTGTTAAAGGTACAAAATTAGGGTTAAGGTTAGGGTTCACTATTTATGGTATGAGTTAGGGTTAGGGTTCGGGGTCACTATTTAGGGTATAGAATTAGGTTTAGGGTTAGGGCTCATTAATAGGGGTCTAGAAGTAGGTTTAGGTTTAGGGTTCACTATTTAGGATATAGAGTTAGGGTTAAGGTTATGTTTAGGGTTAAGGTTCACTATTTAGGTTATAGAATCTGGGTTAGGGTTTCACAACACGACAAAAACATTTTGCATTCGTGTTGTTAAACCGATTTAACTAAATGGTTAATAGAAAGTCATATGAGTCATTTTACTAACCGTTGGACCGATTGCAATTAAATTTTAAACTGTGGTTCTCTTTTAATAGGAATGTTTTTTCAGAACGTGTAGTTCATGGAATGTTATTAAATAGATCTAATGTAAACTCCCCCCCACCCCACACCTATTTTTTTTTAAAAAAAAAATCCCTTTTAGCACTCCATTCTCATAGATCTAATTATTTATCAACACCATTTAATTAAGGGTTAATTGGTGACTAATCCCTGACATAAGAAATTGTGAAGGTACAAGACAACAATATATCCCCTTTAACAGTAAGTCCCTTATTTTTTTTTAGAAACCCGAAACTACTCTCTAGCCATTCCTTCTCCCATCTCTCTCTAGCACGAGCAGTAGGGTGGCGGCTGGCGGTGTCAAGCGCAAGCAACAGTGGCGGAGGAGGTCGCTGCGAGTTCCCCTGATGGTGAATCGCACTCGCCCTCCTCCGGTAGCTCCCCTCCTGAGTTGCAGCTGCTCGCCGCCTCCAACCCAGCGGCGGCAAGCAGCGCAAATGAGAAAAAAAGGTTCGGTTTAGGTTTGATATAGATCTAGGGTTCATCCCATGACTTGTAGATCTCAGGTTTGGGGAGGTTCGGTTAGGGCAGCTCCGGCAGCAACGGGAGGCAGGAGGTTCGGTTAGGTTCAATGACATTTTGATGAAAATTCTAAATAACGTGAAGGATATTTCCGTCCACAGGCTATATTTGTTCTGTAGCTTAACCAGATTTGTTGTCGGGGACTACGAGCCAACTCCCCCTTTAATTAATGTTCTACTCTATTATTTGAAACATGAAGCACATGGATGCACGATGATGAACGAATCACGGCTCAACAGCTGGACATCCGTGAATAATCCAAATCTATCGAAGTCTAACCTTTTATCACCCAAATAATCCAGCCCATATGGAACACTGCTCTGAAGGCCCAAGTGGCATGGTTAGTAAAATTACATATCTTAAGTGATGTCATTAGCAATATACTTAAGTGATGCCATAAGCAATATGTTTTTTGGAAAACCCAAAACTACCCTCCAGAGAATACCAAAACTACCTTTCAGAAAATAAGATTTTATCCTTTACTCATTTGGCTAGAGGGTATTTTAGACTTTTTCATATTCCGATAACGGAGCTAGCGGGGTAATGCCGACAAGGGAGGTCAGTGTAAAAACTAGAACTACAGGGGAGGTCTATGTAGTTTAGGCAAACCTCATGGGAGATCATTATAATTTACCCAAAATAATATTATACATAAAAAATACGGGTTATGACCCTTGGATTCAGTTCCTTTAGCATTAAGCCCCTGTGTAACTTGCTTTTTTTAAAATATCTATTTTATCCCCCGAGTATAAACTCAGTAAGTTAGATTAATAATTTAGTAATAGTGCCAATACAGTGACCCTTGGATTAAGTTCCTTTAGCCTTAAGCCCCTGTATAACTTGCTTTTTTAAAAATATCTATTTTACCCCTCGAGTATCCACTTAGTAAGTTAATTAACAATTTAGTAATAGTGCCTATACAGTGATTGCTAAAACGATTTTACTATAGCAGAATATTAACTTGGTTGCTACAATGAATTCACTGTGGCAATCGAATTGATACCCGGAAATCATTGCAGATGCTACAGTGAAATCATTGCATCAACCTAATTGATATTTTTGCTACAGTGAAATCACTGTAGCACTCACTATACAAGCACTATTGATTCTCTGGTGACCAAGGGGTAATGGAATGGACTTTTTTTGTCATTTGATAGGGGTTGAAAAGTCAACAAGGGTTTTATGTATAAATGTATTTTCAGGAGGGGTTTGAGCTCGAATGAACACATTATCGTGACCAGAGCTTAAAAGCATCTCCTAAAAAAGGTTTTTCACTAAGTCCCCTTAAAATATATCATAGGGTATTTATTCTTATTCAGGATATCCGACTTCAATCGGAATTCAATATGTGCAAGGGGGCTCCGACGATCTTTTTCAATAATACCCCACCATCAGCGGTTTCTCTCCCTCTTCGCAAACGTGCGTTGGCCTTGCAAAAAGTGAACAATTTGTGAGCACAATAATCTTATCAGTTACCAAATGGAAAACACTCTGGAAAAAAAATATAATTACAAGTAAAAGATTGTTCTCAGCAATAATTGAGTGCAAAAAGATGCAACCTTACAAATAAACAAAGAAAGGGCACCAGTTAATGTCCTCATGAATCAAATGAAGTCTGTACACAACAATTTCAATTCTAGGAGCAATAGAATGGTTACCGGAGTTGGAATTGATTTCCCACACAATTTACATCCTCCACCCTTAAGTTAGGCTTTTCTTGTTAGCAAGAGCGATTTTTTTTCTTCGGAACTTTGCACTTAAGCCACCGAATACTGTCTGCGATCTTTGCATGATGGATCGATGGTGAGAGCTTCAGCGACTCCTATGTGGATTTTGTTCGATAGACATCTCTTTCCGGAAATTAGTTCCCACTGATCGGTAAAATCGCCAGCGTGGACGAACTGAACATGTTGAATGCCTGCAAGTTCGGTTGATCGCAACTCTGGGGAATTTTGCCCAGTATGAAAGAGAGATTTGGGTCAGGTGACCCAAAAAACTACACCAGAATATCATCCAAGGGATACCCATCAAAGTTAAACTCAGCTTCAGCCTGTCCAGCCCCTTGTTGCTGCTGAAATCAAAACCAAAAACGAATCGTGAGACATAAGAATCCAACACCATGCAATGTATTCCGCCGCCGCCGCCACTGCTGCTGCCCCTATTTATTGTTTTATTTTACTTTTTATAGCAACAGGTTGTAGGAAGTAATAAAAATAGCTTTGCTCAAAAGTAAGCTTTCAGTGCAGAATTTACCACAGTGAGACCAAACAACAATGATATATATTATAAGATAAGCACAAAATAATCGGACGGAACTCCAAAAAGATGGAGAGTAATGCTATTCGGACAATCTCAAAAAACAATCTAAAGGACAAACCAGACCCAAGAAGTGGTGGGGGGGCCCAAGGTTCAGAGCTTGGCGTGAATGCCGATGCACTGATCCCTGGGCCCCGCCACCACTTCTTGGGTCTGGTTTGTCAATAAGATTGTTTTTTGTGATTGTCCGAATAGCATTACTCAAAGATGGATCAACTGGGTTAGCAGATAGTCCCACATCGATGAGGGAGGCACCCATCACCCGTTTTATATACTCTCTGTGGACCTCCTCTTACAACCCGGGTTTTGAGGTGTGAGGGTATCTAATATGGTATCAGAGCTAGTCCGTCTCCTCCTCCTGCTCTTGCTCCGAGTACTCCCCACCGATCGTGCCTTGCCACGCGTGCTCCGCGTGGAAGAATCCTTGTCACACGTGCTCCGCGTGAGGGGGAGTGTTAGCGGATAGTCCCACATCGGTGAGGGAGGCACCCATCACCCGCTTTATATACCCTCTGTGGACCTCCCCTTATAACCCGGGTTTTGAGGTGTGAGGGTATCTAACAAACTGGAAATATCTCGGGATCAAGGTTGCGTGAAAATAAGACTGCTGTGATAAAAGAACGGCAAACAACATCTAGCATCAAGATCAATATCAAGATACGACCAATAGAAACAAGGATCATGAGATGTAGGTGAAGGATTTTTTTTGGTATGACTTTATCTATGAACTGATAATCCGGAAATTACCCAGGTGACAAAGGAAAAGGTGTACTACAAGCTAACCGAAGAAAAATGAAATTCTTCAAGTGTAACAAGCCAAGTCACAAGTCAGTTGATTGTTCCAAGCATCAATTCAATCGTTAAACAAATATCATGGACAATGAAGAGGGTGGGCATGAGAGTGAGATGATACCGTCGAAGAGATCTTCAGAAGTGTCAAACTCAGAGACGATGAGCGTAAGAATCCTTTGCTAGTGAGTCAAAGATTCCTATCACATAGAATTCCCATGAGTCCCCACATGTTCTTTGGTACCTCCCTGTCACTCCTTCACCATGTGATGGATCAGGACCACCAAGCACCTATACTCCTAAATAGAGAGATTCAGTCTTTCTCATAACATACAAAATCCGAGCTAAGACATACTCTTTGATGATTGATAGAGGTAGCGTGTAAATCTTGTGGATGGATCGCTGGTACAAGAGTTTGGATTGACAATTGATCTTCAACACGATTTTGGTATCTTAGTCACACAATGAGCCTTTGTAGGTCTTTGTCATTGGTTCTGATAATTATGATGAGGTTTCATTTGATGTTATACCCCTAGACGTAGCAAGTATGCTGTTATGTTGTCCTTGGCAGATATTGTGGTATTAAACCAGAGTTTTTTGAAAAATCTTCTCTTGGAAACCCCTCTATTCCTCCACCTTCAATTGGCTTCTTCACCTCCTCTTCCAAACATGGCTCCGGATCTTCATTGCCATTACTTATTCTCATGCTAGTCCAGATTTTCAGCACTAGGAAGCACTTCATCTAGGCTTCTTCACTTGATCTTCTCGGACATCATCTCCCTCACTTCAACTTCACGCAGATTCATCGACCAATGTCTCCCAAGGCAGTATCCATCTTCTATAATTTGTTTTGCTTGATCCATATCACTTTTTGAGATCAAACCCTCTCTTTATTGCTTGCTGTCCTCAAAAATCTGCTTGCATATTTTCAGTTTTCCTCGGTGTCCCGAATTATCATCTTTTAACTCATAACCACATTGGAATTCATCTGGCTGATGATTTAATATTGTTTGCTTACTTTCTGCATGTTTTTTCATTAAAAACATTGCATGTAATTTCAGTTTTGAGCATTGATGTTAATATCGTGTTTGGAAATTCCTTGCTCTTGATAATTTTTCATGTTCTCATCTCTATGTTAGATAACTTGTGGGTTTTTTTACCAGAGTTGCTATTGTTATTGAATAGCTAGTCTAAATTCTCCGACCAAAGCCATAACTTCCTAAATAATTAACGAAATGAACCGATTAGAATAAGGTTGCACCATAAACCAACTCTGCAAAATTCAATAAATATACTTACTCTGACGGTAAATTATGATTTTCTGTTTAGCATGTGGAGAGCAAAAGCTTTAAAGTTCATGGTGTTGGTTCGATAAGAATTCCAGCTGCAAAAGCATTCAGTTAAATATTTTTTAAAAAGTTATCTTTAATGTTTCAAATGTGGGTGCATCATATACAATTTGATACCAAGTTACCAACAATATTTCAAAATATGGGAAAACCAAAACACCCAATGAAGAGGATCAGGTCCAAGGAAAGTTACCTGTTGTCCGATGCTTAATAGCTCATCTGGAACATTATTATCAAGAAATAGCACATTGTGACAGCTGGGATCTTGCATGCTTTCAGCCTTTAGTCTGACAGAATTTTCAACTAGATATGTACTATTGTGTTGAGGAATGCACCCTACTTTGTGCTCAATTTCTGCTCTTAGCGAAATTCTCTCTTTTCTGACAGTGCATGTATTCCTACTACTACCATCCTTCAAAGTAGCATTGAGATCTTGATGAGCAAAAGCCGCCGAGCCAAAGTCAATATTGTTTTGGTTGGAGCCGACGTGTTGGGTTGACTCATAAGAAAGATTTATTTTCTGTAGCTTCCAGTCTTGGTTTCTCCCCTGATGTTCACTAAAGAGATCATAACTTGGAAGGAAGTCCTTGACTCCCTTCCATTTATTCATATTACTTAGCTCTTCTACACTTCCAACCGCTGGCATAGTTTCTTGCAACGTACCAGTCGAAGCGTGACTGGATACTCCTATGCTACTTACAAGAGGATAGCAACTTCCGTCTGAATCTGTCATGGCGGTATTTTGAAATCCAGCGTATTGAGCTTGAGGAACTGCGGCATATGAAGAAGTATTCATGTAAGTGCCAGCTAAAGATGTATTCCCATTTATAGTAGCCGCGCCTCTTCCCGAGACATGACCTGAAATCTCATTTGAAAGAATTGTTGATGAAAGCGTAGAATTATGTTCGCCCGCAAAACCATTTAGTAATTGTCCCCTCAACTGTGTCTGGTGCTGCATATCAATGTGTGTATGATTTTGTTGCTGAGAGAGAGAAAAATGCTTCTCTTGCCGAGTCGTTTGAATAACAGAAGAATTGTTCAGATCGCCGTTGATTATGCCTCCAGGATATAAGGAGCTTGTTCCTAGTGAAGACGGTAAGTTAAGAAAACCTGATGTTCCAAATGGTTGGACTGCTTGTTGCAACTGTCCAGACTGTGTCGATTGCATATTAGTGGGGGGTCCACAAAGCAAGCTCACTTGTTTATTGTTCAGTAACTGCACTGAATCAGACCATATCCCTGACGAATTCACATTCTGCACGTCAGAATTCAAAAAACTTATTTGATCAACAGCAGGGATGCCAGTGGCAGTGTTCGTAATTTTTCTGGGTGGCCCTGTATGCATTGCCATAAAACTTTGCGGCGGAAGCTGACCTATGACGGCCAGAGTTTGAAAATCAAAACTATCAAGTGAACTACTTGGACCAAATCCTGCTTCCGTGGCAGATGTAAAAGGTGTATCGAATCTGCCCTGATGTAGTGGTGCGCTTACTCTCCTCAAATATAACCGGTATTTCTGTTGCATAAAATTGCATGTGTTGGAAAGAGATATAGAATGAGAATTTAGAAAGTAAAATCCATATAAGATATTTAATAATTGATTATTTTTTAGTTTTCATGTGTTGGACATTAATGTCTCATGTAAATACACAACTAAATAGCCTATCCAAAATTAAAACCATCACATGTGACGTGTAAAATTTTGTTCATAATGTAATTAAGTTGTCATAGTAATATATTGATCTAAGCTAAGCTGAACCTTGGCCAACTTGAAAAAAATACGGCAAATTACAAAAATCTCCCCCTGAACTATACACCTCATTTCATATTGGTCACTCAACCTTTTTTTTTAACAATTTGATCCCTGAACTATGCTCCGTCTGCATTTAGTCTCATTGTCCTAATAAGCACAAGTCAAAATTTTCAAAAATCATTTGAATCTGGTTGGATATTGATAAGGGTATTTTCAGGATAAAAAGTTGAGGGGGGGAGATAAATGCAGACAGAACATAGTTTAGGGTTCAAATTGTTTTAAAAAATATTGAGGGACCAATATGAAATGAGGTGCATAGTTCAGGGGGATTTTTAGAATTTTCCCAAACATAATAATAATAGAATATAAAATTTCCACGTATATGCGTTGATGTCACCTTTAAGGAATAGTTTCCATAAGTTCAACCTTATCTCAAATATTTCTTGTAGCTTCTTAAAGCTTAGAATAATCATCTCGTGATAAATTTATTTGAAAGTGTTAGATACCCTCACGCCCCAAAACCCGGGTCGTAAGGGGAGGTCCATAGGGGGTATATTAAGCGGGTGATGGGTGTCTCCCTCACTGATGTGGGACTATTCGTCAACAGAAAGATCCAACACAAATGATACTCTCTTGCAGAACACTTCAGATGTAGCCATGGCATCATAACTTCTACGGCAAAGATGATATGATCTCACTTTTAATTAGGCCCTCTCTAGAGCAACCAAATGGAGGACAATGTCTTGTGCGGGGGTGGATGACACAACCTGGAAGAAATGCAACACCAGAAAATTGGCATTTGAAGAGAGGAAGGCATCACAATGGATAGATGGTCGATATGCATAGAGTTAAATTTGATCCGTTACAAATGGAGAAAGTAGGGAACCCTCAATTGAGGTCTCAATGTATTAGACACATCTACAAAAAAGAACATAGAAGATAGAAAATGGCTCAAAAGGTGAAGAATCTACATATAAGCATGTAACAAAATGGACACGCGATGTACAAATTGCATGAAAACATGGAGACCGATACAAATAGAAGGTAAAATAACTTAAATCCTGAAAAAATCAGTAAAAAGGGTGATAAAAAGTTATAATAGTCAAAATTCAAACAAGTAGGGAATGTCTAACATAGTGTTAATTGCAGGGTTTGAGAGTTGATTCAAACCTGAACAGGTTAACCCAAACCGGTTCAGATTTTAACTGATCCGAGCCATAACCCCCACTGAAACCGAACCACTTTCGATTTTGGTCGATCCAAATAAAAACACATCCCCAATCCAAATCTATTGGGATCATGTTCAGTCAAATCAGCTGGAAAGGATCCAAAACAAGCCGAATCAAACCCAACTGGGCAGAATCAAGCCATATTCGGACCCGAATAGGGCAAATCAGTCCTTGGATGAAACCTGTATTCGCCGAATTAGGCCACTGAAACAATTGAATCAAACCCAAACAGCCAAATCAGATGTGAATTGCTAATGTTCTCTGATTTTTGTTTTACTTATGTTCAGAAACAGCCGAACCCTAATCTGAATTCTTAAACCTTGATTAAATGATGTACAAGGGGCTCTAACTATAAGCTATTAGGATTTCTATGGTGGGTAATATTCATGAATATTGCTACAATAATAGACACCAAATGATAAGAAAATTGCCAATAGCTTCAAGGAAAATAGGAAACAATTGGGAGAGGCATAGATGCTTACTAGAGGCGCACAAATGAGAGTAGAGGGGGAAGGAATAGAGAGAAAAAGAGAGGGGTTTTAAGGGATAATGGGCATCTCAACTTAATAACAAAAGGAAGAAAAGCTTCCTATGCCTCAAAACTGTGGAGGGTGAAGGTACAGATAGAGAAAGAGACCGCATTATCTCAATATTATTAACAGCAGGGAGAAAAGCTTCCTCAATTGCCTAAAAAATCCCTAAATTTCCAACGGAGGAAAATTGGAAAGATCCTAAAGTATTTTTAAGTCAACAATGGCGACTCATTGGACCTAGGATTGAGGGAACATGATTTGGGGATGGTTAGAGGCTATGCAAAGCTTGTAGTACCTAGATCCATTATAAAGCACTTTTTAGACCTATGTTTGATGATCTGATACCACGGGAGGCCTCTCCCTACTGTGTGACAAACCACCACCTCAAGTTTCATCGGATTCCAAGCAAGGACGTCGTCAGATTCAAATGATGCTCTAACAAAGATGCTAGATGAACCCAACCCGCTCAAGAATGGGGTGAGGGTTTCCCGGCGATCGGATCAGGTTGGATCATTATTGGTTGGCTTCCAAAGGCAAAGGGCAACGATTATTGGTGAAATGAGCCTTTAATAACATGATAGCTTGAGGAGAAAATAATTAAAAAGGCAACTCAATTCTAACTGTAGCATGATGCCAAACATATTGTTAATGTATAGAGATGGGTTGGGTTCTATGTACAGTCGGGTCGGGTTACTTGTGTATTGATGTACATATATATTGGGCTTAGTCCCTCAATGAAGAGCAATTCCATTCTCTCTGGCTACTGTGTGTTCTTTGGTGACTCTCATTTCTTGGCGCAACAAGAAACAGGAGTCCGTTGCTCGCTCCAGCACTGAAGCCGAATATCGGGCTATGGCTTCCTCCATTGGAGAGATTGTCTGGCTTCGTCGCCTACTCCATGACCTGGGAGTTGTGATATATGGGCCCATACCTCTCTTCTGTGATAACCGAAATGTTATTCAGATTGCTAGCAAGCTGGTTTTCCACGAGCGGACAAAACATATCGAGGTTGACTGTCACTATGTCCGCCAGGAGTTTCTCGCCCACACCATCTCCTTGCCATTCATTAAATCGATGGAACAGACTGCTGATTTTCTCACAAAGCCCCTTACGATTGCTCGCTTTTGGCATTTTATCAGTAAACTCTCGGTATATGATCCACCGTGAGTTTGAGGAGGAGTGTTAATATATAGAGATGGGTCGGGTTCTATGTACAGTCGGGTCGGGTTACTTGTGTACATATATATTGGGCTTAGTCCCTCAATGAAAAGCAATTACATTCTGTCCAAACCCTAGCCGTCATCTCCTAACACATATAAACTCACATGACACATTCAAAATGAGACTATATCACAGAAAATGGGTCACAGAAGTCTGTACACAATATTACTGTGTCTAGGATACAAGCAAGAGTGAAAAAAAACATGAACAAGGTATATACATATGAACACAAAGAACCATTAGACCGCATTTTTTTACTAGAAAACACATGCCTAAATAAGAAATTTGATGCAACTTGAGCTAGAAAATAAATCAAAGCTATGGATTTAGTGTTTTGTCTAAAAGACCACATCCACAAACATCAATTTGAGATTATAGTGCTTGGTTTCTTGAATGAAAAAGAGTTAAAGGAAACATAATTCCTTTTATAGGGCAGATGACATCTGTCTTACATCATTGGCCATGATTCCACTTACAAGTGTTTGCCAGCGAATGGACTCAAGGAAAAGCTTAGGGGAATAACAAGTAACAACTAGGTGGAGCTTATAGCAAAACTTCACAATTTCCTAAGTAATCCATAAGAATTTGGTTGCTTGGGAAAATACCACTATTTTGTTCTTTCTGTGTGCTGAACCACATCATTTAGTCCACCAAACGAGACCATCCAACTGATATTAGGTCATGTGATAGAGTTGAGGAAGGTTTTACTTGAAAAATATCATTGTACTAGCATTATCAATATTGTTGCAATCCATTGTTGGAAACAGATGGTGTAATGGCTATCATGATGTGCGTATGTAACTATGTATAGTACATGTTGATGTATTCTTTACATGATGGTGCGATCTTTTCCCAATTGATATTAGATCATGTCGAATCCTTGAAAAGCGTGTCACGAAAAAAACGCTCAAATCTACACAATTCGATACGATTGAGAAACCCTAACTACCCCAACAAATCTAACACATCACACGTCTCTTAAGTGAGCATTTAGAGCCGTGCGATAGACTGCCAAGTCTTTATACGTACTTTGACTTCGTTGTGATTCATTTGATCGATATTCAGGAATGCGAATGTTATCACGGCCCAACAGAACGAGCTTACATGTAATTTCTCACAAAGTGGTTTGAACACACAAATTAAGCCAACAAAGATGAGACCCCGCAATGCGGTAACAATCTCTCACATTCTAAAAGAAGATAAAATTACAATTCCCTTTGTTTTCACTTAAGTACAACTTTCTTTACAAGATGTGAGACAATTACATTTCCTATAACTCAACTCACACACGTATACTAAAGCACTTGATCTTCGTTGACTGCTTTATCTAGTTAACAATTTATCATGTCGTTTCTTACACACTTAACACACAAGTCAAATACCAATTTTTCATGCAATGTTAGTCAATAAGCATAATCATAGAGAAACATATATTGCAAGTATGGTGCATAAATCAACATAGTTCATACCAGTTGCCACAACACAATTCAAGTAAAGGGTAAGTACCAATATCTTACTCTCCCCAACGCCCCACATGATAACATAGGCCTCATAGCAGCCAATATCTACCTAACCCCTCACTGAACTATGCATAGCCAAAAGCTAATAAAGTATGAATCTCTCCCAATTAAGAGAACGCCCCCCCCCCCCCCCCCGGAAAAAGATCGCTCCAAGTTCATCAGAACTCCCAGAGATCAAGACTACTCCCCTTTGTTAGTGGAGCAATCTCTCCACTTTTATGACACAATAAGGATAGTTCGTCAAAACCAACTTTCCTAACTTGAAAGATATACAATGAATTATCTATGTCAAGAATGCCAAAAGAGTATAAAAATGATGCAAATATGGCAAAAATCATATCATGTAAATGAGACACGATGCAAAGTGAAAGACAATATTACATTATAGTGCAAATACAAATTAAGTCACCAATACAGGCAATTCAAAGCAATATACATCATAGGGAAGAAGCCCTAAGAATGCAAAGAGAAGGACAAGTACAAATGGAAAAAAGGTAAGGAAGAGGAAAGGAAACTAAAGCTCCAAGTCTCCCACTCGACTCTGCCTCGGTACCATGAGGAAGAGGAAAGGATTCTATAGACTCTAGCCTCAGGATTCTATGACCCGGTACCATCAAAGCACCACTTGTTCAACTCGGTCTCTTACAGATCATCGTCTCCAAATCTGCCCTCGTTTCCTGCTCTTGTCCTCGCTTAGTCTCCCTCCCCACCATCACCATCAGTCGGGGTCTTTGTTTCCTGCTCTTGTCCTCGCTTAGTCTCCCTCCCCACCATCACCATCAGTCGAGGTCTTTGTTTTCTTCTTCTTTGTCATCCTCAGCTGATATGTCATCGACTTTGACTCCGTAGCTGGCTAAGGAGTCAATCATTTGATTTGCTTGATGATGGAGAGATGTGCTGAAGGGGACCAGCTGCAAGATTGTGTGGTCCTAAACCATCTGTTTGAATTCTAATTCCTTTGCTTCGTGTGCACTAGGTCGAGCTTCTCTAAACAATATGGAGATGCTGAGAGACAACAGAGTGGCCAACAACAGTGGTTTTCACACTCCTCATGATGGCGCTCTTGCTCTTCTTCAAGTATGAAACGGTGCTAATTCTTCTCGTGGGTCCACATTAACCCTTTGGTGCGGCAGAAGTTGATGGATCAGCTTTGGATATGGAAAAGCACGAGTGTTGTAATCCTTATTAATGGAAAGTTCTATCATGTTTCAGAATATGATGGTAGCAAGATCAACCTGCACCGCACCAATGAGGTACACGAGTTCTATGACTAGGGCTCGAACTTGCTATTGTGCTCGAGGGAGGGAGGGAGGGATATTAGCTTTGACAATCTAATACAGAACTATGTATCTGTCCTTGAACTCCGAGATCTAAAGATATTCATAGGATCCATGACCTGGTATCATGCAAAGAACGTAAAATCAAGGTTTGAGAACTCGGTTTTGGTTTCGATTTCAGCCAGATCCCTAAGGGTCGGTTTCGATGGTTTCGGTGGTTTTGGTCGGAGTTTCGACGGTTTTAGTTTCAGATTTGTTTAAATTAAAAAAAAAAATTAAAAATTTAATTATCCTTATTTTTTGCTTATTTTTTGTAATTTTTTCCTAATTATCTTGTAATTATTCCTCTTTTTTCAAATTTTCTATAATTTTTTCTAATTTTTTGTAATTTTCTTCTAATTTTTGATATTTTTCTAATATATATAATATTATACATATATTATAATATATTTTATTTTATAAGATATTATATATATATATATTATAACTTGTAAGTTAACTATGACTTCCCATCACAGCCGTCTGTTGCACCCATCTGTAGCCGATGAATTGCACTCACTCAAACTGCAGGTGAAGGGATGTTGTGATCGGCTACCACATCATTCAAGTTAAGGGGTCGGGGGGAAGGGGGGGGGGGGGGGGGGGCTACTTCGGCTTAAATATACCCAGAGGCCCGACCCATCTCTTCTCCTCTCCTCTAGAGATGGAGACCAGACGAGGAGAAGGCAGACGAGCCAACGAGATCGGTGACCGACAATGATGACGGGGAGATTGTGCGACAGCGGTGCTGCTCTAGGCATCCTTCTTCTCTTCTCCTCCTCCGCCTCCTTTTGTCCTTTGGTTTCGTCCGAAGCTGAAGGGATTCGCCCGATCCCGATACTTTTATGCCCGATCCAATCGTTTTTTTCCCGATTCAGGTAATTTTTGTCCAATCTTTTTCAACCCGCCGAAATCCGATTGTTTTGGGACCGGACCCAACCGAAACCAATCCAATCCAGATCAGTTTCGGACGAAACTATAAACCTTGCGTAAAACACGGTTTTCCAGGTCAATCAGCCACAGTCATTGTCAAATTGTCTTCTTATAAAGAAGAGTCAGAACACGTGCCTCCTCTCCAAGACCGGCAGTTGGGTCCCTAGGAAAGGGAACAACATTTTTGGTACTTCTCCAAGTCTCAAATTTGTACACCGCTTTTCAAATCATTACATAGAGGTTTTATAATTTGATGAATTTTTTAGAGCATAATCATCATTTCTTAGATAGCACATCCACAAAAAATCAGCATATTCAAAAAGCCTGTAGACTTATCAAATGTGCTTTTCAAATTAATGATTAAAGCGGACGATCAATAAAGCCTTTTAGATTTGATGTATTTAAAGGCTTTAGAATGTGCTAATTTTTTTGTGGATGTGCTACCT
This sequence comes from Chamaelirium japonicum, assembly GCA_947650365.1. Taxonomy (NCBI): domain Eukaryota; kingdom Viridiplantae; phylum Streptophyta; class Magnoliopsida; order Liliales; family Melanthiaceae; genus Chamaelirium; species Chamaelirium japonicum. Next base: position 51,810,784 of record OX393552.1, on the reverse strand, counting down.
AAGGCAAAGTGACTGCTAACAAAACGTCAACAAATTCTGTATATATATATATATATATATATATATATATATGGGCCCGGGAAGCTGAACTCGAGTTCACCCTTCAAATGGTGAACTCGAATAGAAAAGTTGACACGCGTCGTGAGAAAGTGTTCAACCCTCTTACTTTTTGCTTTATGTCTTTTCAGTGTTCAACCATTTAAAATGCCTATCGTCTCTTAATTGCTTTATGTCTTTTCAGTGGACAGTCGCATGGTGCAATATAAACCATGTTTCACTATTCATTTGTGAACTCAAGTTCACCAAACCCTTTCCCATATATATATATATATATATATATATATATATATATATATATATATATATATATATATATATATATATATATATATATATATATAGGGAAGTGCTAGAATGCGGCATGCGGTGCGTGCGGCATCGCACCGCAACCGTCTGATGCACTGCTGCGTGCATCGCATGCACGCAGCGCGTGCATCAGACGGCTGCGGTGCGATGCCGCACGCACCGCATGCCGCATTTTAGCATACCCCATATATATATATATATATATATATATATATATATATATATATATATATATATATATATATATATATATATATATATATATATATATATATATAAAGAGAGAGAGGAATGCTTGAATGCGGCATGCAGTAAATGTGGTAATCCAATTTAGATGCACCTATAGGTTTTGGAATGTGCTGATTTTTTGTGGATGTTTTATTATGCTATTGATAGAACATGCACAAAAAATCAGCACCTTCCAAACTCTATAGGTGCATCAAAATTGAAATGATTCAAATAGACGGTCGACAAAAATCCTTTCAAATTTGATGCACCTATAGGTTTTGGAATGTGTTGATTTTTTGTGCATGTTAGATCCATGGCATGGATAACACATCCACAAAAAATCAGCATATTCCAAAATCTATAGGTGCATCTAAATTGGATTACCGCATTGACTGCATGATGCATTCAAGCATTCCTATATATATATATATATATATATATATATAGAGAGAGAGAGAGAGAGGGATGTTACGTTGCGCTGTGCGCTGCGGGCCGGAGAAAACGTGCTGCCGATCGGTGGCCGTCCGATCGTGAAACGGACCGTCCGATCGTGTGAATAACCCCGGAGCCCCCTGCGAACAGCCGCGAACCCCGGCCACCGTCCGATCGCGCTCCCGCTCCCGCACCGCACCAGATCCCGCTCCCGCACCGCACCAGAAACCGCACTGCACTGTAAAACCCGATCCCGCACCACTGGTAACCGTCCGATCATCCCATGGATTTCAAATCGAGCGGCTTATACAGTTTTCGCTGTTACTGTAGCGGCTACAGTAACAGCGAAAACTGTTTCGGGCCACTCGATTCGATTCCCATCAATACCTTTCGATCGAACGGCTCGAAACAGTTTTCGCTGTTACTGTAGCCGCTACAGTAACAGCGAAAATTGTATAAGCCGTTCGATCTGAAATCCATGGGATGATCGGACGGTTACCAGTGGTGCGGGATCGGGTTTTACAGTGCGGTGCGGTTTCTGGTGCGGTGCGTGAGCGGTTTCTGGTGCGGTGCGGGAGCGGGATCTGGTACGGTGCGGGAGCGGGAGCGCGATCGGACGGTGGCCGGGGTTCGCGGCTGTTCGCAGGGGGCTCCGGGGTTATTCACGCGATCGGACGGCCGGTTTCACGATCGGACGGCCACCGATCGGCAGCGCGTTTTCTCCGGCCCGCAGCGCACAGCGCAACGTAACATCCCTATATATATATATATATATATATATATATATATATATATATATATATATATATATATATATATATATATATATATATATATATATATATATATATATATATATATAGGGGCATGCTATAATGCGGCATGCGGTAAGTGCGACACCACATAGTAGCCGTCTGATGCACTGCTGCGTGCATCGCATGCATGCAACCCCTGCATCAGACGGCTGCGGTGCAGTGCCGCACGTACCGCATGCCGCATTATAACATGCCCCTATATATATATATATATATATATATATATATATATATATATATATATAGAGAGAGAGAGAGAGAGAGCAGTGCTCACCTGCGGGACGTCCCTCACAAATGGTTTGCGGGATGTGTTGAATGGGACTCGGATTAACGGATGGGATTCACAAGATATTTGGATCAACGGATGGGATTCAAGGTTGTACATCTAATAGGACAAAAAAAATTGTTATTACTGTAGCTGCTACAGTAACAAAGAATTTTTTTTCCTCCTATTAGCTCAACACCCACCATGAATCTCATCCGTTGATCATGGTGGATGCAGAGCTAATAGGGCAAAAAAAAACATCCACCACGAATCTCATCTTCTGATGGATCAACGGATGAGATTCGTGGTGGGTGTAGAGCTAATAGGACAAAAAATTCTACGTTACTGTAGCAGCTACAATAATAGCAATTTTTTTTGTCCTATTATGTGTATGCTAATGTATAGAGATGGGTCGGGTTACATGTACAGTCGGGTCGGGTTGTATGGTCATACATGTACATATATATTGGGCTTGAGTCCCTCAATAGAGAGTATTCTATTCATCTCCAAACCCTAGCCGTCATCTCCTAACATGGTATCAGAGCTCTAGGGTTCTCCCGCGCGGCGACGACGACAACGGTCTTCCCCCTCCGGCCTCCCTTCACCCGATCGGCCCCCCTCCTCCCTTCACCCGATCAGCCCCCCCCCCCCCCCCCCCCCCCCCCCGCCCCTCCTCCTCACCCGCTCGACCCCCCTCCTCCACCTGCCCACCCCGCCCGGCCCCCCTTCCGCCGCCCTACAGCCCCCCGGCCCCCTCCTCCACCCGCTCGACACCCCCCCCCCTTCTTCCACCCGCCCGACCCCCCTCCTCCACCTGCCCACCCCGCCCGGCCCCCCTTCCGCCGCCCGACAGCCCCCCGGCCCCCTCCTCCACCTGCCCGACCCCCCTCCTCCACCCGCCCGGCCCCCCTCCTCCGCCCGCAAGGACCCCCCGACCCCTCCCCTCACCTCCACTCCGCCGTCCGGCCCCCCCCGCACCACCCTTTCGCCCGCCCGGCCTCCCCGACTCCTCCTTTGCACCCCACCGGCCCCCCCTCCACCCTCCCCTGCACCCCCACCCCCTCCTGCACCCCCTGAAGCCCCACCGCCCCCCCTTCTCCTCTGTCCCGAACTGCCCGTCTCCTCTGTACGGACTGCCTCAGACCTTCGTTGTGCCAGCTCGCCCTCGTACTTCAGGGGTATGGCTTCCTACAGCATCTCTCGGTTCTCATACTGCCTGCACACCGTCGCTGATCGTCGAGTCCCTCGTCTCCTCGTTTTGATGGTATTCTCGGGCCACGTCCCTCCACCACATCAGTCGACTGTGGACGTCGTTCGGGTCTCCTCCGCCATGATGGCGAGACTGCTGCTGCTGCTGATCTCCCTACTCCAGCACCACCTGCCACCACTCCTGCTCCGTCTCGGTCTTACTCTGACCGCCTCCAGCGCTTTGAGGAGTTACTGTTGCGATACCTCGCCTCCACCAGCTCTTCGACAGATCACAGTCTCTCTGCCACTCCGGGTACTTCTGCTCAGTCTCGGTCTTACTCCGACCGCCTCCAGCGCTTTGAGGAGTTACTGCTTCGGTACCTCGCCTCCACCAGCTCTTCGACAGCTCACAGTCTCTCTGCCACTCCGGGTACTACTGCTCCATGGATCTTCGACTCGGGTGCCTCCTGTCACCTCACATTTGACTCCACTGTCCTCACTGACTGTTCTCCCACTACCACCCACCAGGAGGTTCGCACTGCGGATGGGACTCTCGTCCCTATTCCGCAATGTGGGTCCGTCACTACTACCTCTGACCCTTCTGGTCGCCTGACCCTACCCCATGTCCATCATGCCCCCCGTCTTAACATTAATCTGATCTCTATCAGTTCTCTTTGCGACTCTGGCCTGACTGTCACCTTCACCCCTTCTGTTTGTGTTGTGCAGGATTCGCGGACGGGTCAGAGGGTTGGGCTGGGCTGTAGAGCAGGAGGACTTTACCAGCTGGACCATCTACATGTGTCTTCCGTTCCTGTTGCGTCTGTCATGTCTGTTACCTCTGATGCCGACCTGTGGCACAGAAGGTTAGGTCATATATCGAGTGATCGACTCAAAAGCGTATTCCGTTCGGGCGCTTTGGGTCGAGCGTCCTTCTCCCCTTTCTCTGTTTGTACGGGTTATAGACTGGCAAAGCATGTAGCTCTTCCATTCTTTGCTAGTGCTTCCCAATCAGATGCTTTATTTGATTTAGTACATTCGGACATTTGGGGTCCTGCACCTGTTGCATCCATTTCGGGTTACATGTACTATGTGTGTTTTATCGATGACTACTCTAGGTGCACCTGGGTTTATCTTATGCGTCATCGGTCTGAAGTCCCTCACATCTTTAGGAGATTCACCACTATGATACACACTCAGTTTGGTCGGCGCATCAAGACCTTTCGGTCTGATTGTGCCAAGGAGTATCTCTCCTCTGAGATGCGTGAGATTCTTCAATCTCACGGCACTCTTCACCAGCAGTCCTGTCCCCACACCCATGAGCAGAACGGCGTTGCCGAACGCAAGCATCGTCATGTCCTTGAAACCGCATGAGCCTTACTTCTCTCTGCGTCTGTTCCTCACTCTTACTGGGCTGAAGCTGTCATGACGGCTGTCCACCTCATCAATATCACTCCGTCATCTGCTCTGTCCGGTGTCACCCCATATGAGCGCCTCCACTCCAGCCCACCTGACTATTCTCTTCTTCGCACGTTTGGCTGTACGTGCTTCGTTCTTCTTCCTCCCCATGAGCGCACCACACTCTCTGCGAGGTCTGTTAGGTGTGTTCACTTGGGGCTCAGTCGGGAACACAAGGGGTATCGTTGTTACGATCCCTTGGCTCGCCGGATCCGTGTCTCCCGTCACGTTTCCTTTGTTGAGGATGTCCCGTACTTTTCCCCTGAGTCTCGAGATCTTTCCTTGCCTCCTGCGTTACCCTCCTCACCTTCATCACCTCTCCACATCCCCGTTCTACCCCCGTTTTCTGTTGCCCCACCCATGCCTACTCCATCTCCATCTTCACTACCACCACCACCTCCTCCGTCTCCCTCGCCGCCTCCACCACCACCTGTTACTCGTGTCTATGGTCGTCGGTCTGCAGCTCCTCCTCCAGAGTCGGTTCACACTGGTACTCCCACGCCTGATGCTGCTGCCCCCTCCTCCCCGGTCGTGGATCCTGCTCCTGTTCGGCGCTACCCAGCGCGAACATCACCCTCCTGACAGATATGACTACTCTCCGGACAGGTTTGGCTACTCTGCCTTTACTTCTGACTCTCCTGACTCCTCTGGCTACTCTGCCATTGCATCCTATTCTCCAGCTTATCAGACTTTTCTTACCGCACTTCACACCCACCGGGAGCCCCAGTCGTACCGTGAGGCAGCTTTACACTTAGAGTGGCGGCAGGCCATGTCAGTAGAGCTTGAGGCTTTTCAGCGGACCCAGACATGGGATTTGGTGCCTTGTCCCTCAAGCGTGTTGCCTGTTAGCTGCAAGTGGATCTTCAAGGTCAAGACTCGTCCTGACGGATCCATTGAGCGGCACAAGGCCCGCCTCGTTGCTCGTGGCTTCTCCTAGGAGTATGGGATTGATTACGAGGAGACGTTTGCTCCGGTTGCTCGGATGACTACTGTGCGCACCCTCTTAACTGTGGCAGCTGCTCGAGGGTGGCCTCTCCATCAGATAGATGTCACCAATGCATTCCTCCACGGTGACATCTCCGAGGAAGTCTACATGGCTCCTCCTCCGGGCGTTTCAGTTCCTCCAAGGCACGTGTGTCGTTTGCGCCGAGCCATCTATGGGCTCAAGCAGGCCCCTCGTGCCTGGTTTGAGCGATTCCGCAGTGCAGTCCTGGCCGCCGGGTTTGTTGAGCGCCACTCCGACTATGCCCTGTTCACTCGCTCCTCCAGTCAGGGTATTGCAGTTCTTCTTCTCTATGTGGATAATATGATCATCACCGGGGATGACAGTGCCACCATAGCATCCCTTCAGCGTCACCTCCAGAGTCAGTTTGAGATGAAAGATCTGGGCTATCTTCGCTACTTTTTGGGCCTCGAGATTGCCCGGTCAGCTCGTGGTCTGTTGGTCTCCCAGCAAAAGTACATCTAAGACATCTTTGCTGATGCTGCTCTTACTGACTCTCGTACTGCTGACACACCCATGGAACTCAATTTGAAGCTTCTAGCTACAGATGGTGAGCCGCTCCAGGATGTCTCACGCTACCAGAGGCTGGTTGGGATGCTCGTCTACCTCACTATGACCCGGCCAGACATTGCCCATGCTGTTGGCATTGTCAGTCAGTTTGTTCAGGCTCCACGTTCAGTTCACTATGCAGCTGTCCTTCGGATTATCCGCTACCTCCGAGGCACCGTCACCCGTTCACTACTGTTTTCCTCCACCTCTCCGTTGGTGCTGCGTGCCTACTCCGATGCAGATTGGGCAGGAGATGTAGCCACTCGCCACTCTACTACAGGATACTGTGTGTTTCTTGGTGATTCATTTATTTCGTGGCGCAGCAAGAAACAGAAGTCTGTTGCTCGCTCCAGCACCAAAGCCGAATACAGGGCTATGGCTTCCACCACCGTAGAAATTGTCTGGCTTCGCCACCTTCTGCTTGACTTGGGAGTTGTGATATCCGGGCCCACGCCTCTCTTCTGTGACAATCGGAGTGCTATTCAGATTGCTAGCAACCCGGTCTTCCACGAGCGAACAAAACATATTGAGGTTGATTGTCATTATGTTCGCCAGGAGTTTCTCGACCACACCACCTCCTTGCCATTCATTCCATCATCGGAGCAGACTGCAGATTTTCTGACGAAGCCCCTTACGATTGCTCGCTTCCGGCACTTTATAGGCAAACTCTCGGTTCATGATCCACCGTGAGTTTGAGGGGGAGTGTTAATGTATAGAGATGGGTCAGGTTACATGTACAGTCGGGTCGGATTGTATGGTCATACATGTACATATATATTAGGCTTGAGTCCCTCAATAGAGAGTATTTTATTCCTCTCCAAACCCTAACCGTCATCTCCTAACAGTGTACAACCTTGAATCCCATCCGTTGATCCAAATATCTTGTGAATCCCATCCGTTGATCCAAATCTCATCAGTTGATCTGAATCCCATTCAACGCGTCCTGCAGGTGAGCACTACAATATATATATATATATATATATATATATATATATATATATATATATATATATATATATATATATATATATATATATATATGTGTGTGTGTGTGTGTGTGTGTGTGTGTGTGTGTGTGTGTGTGTGAAAAGGGATGCTGGACCTGAGGTGCGACGTCGTTGCTGCACCTCAGGCATTGTTTTACCATCCTAAAAGGTTTGGAATTTGATGAAATTTGGTGAGGGTGTTGTCTAGGGTGAGATGATCATCCTCACCAATTTTCATCAAATTCCAAAACTTCTAGGGGAGTCAAATGATCGAAGCAAAATCAGCCGTCCGCAGTCACCGTTAAAATCTGCATATTTTGCTTCGACCATTTGACCCCCATAGAAGTTTTGGAATTTGATGAAAATTGGTGAGGATGATCATTTTACCTTAGACAACACCCTCACCAAATTTCATCAAATTCCAAAACTTCTAGGTAGGTAAACAAGCGAGAGTTGCAGCGTCGTTGCTGCACCTTGGGTGCAGGCTCCCCACCCCCTATATATATATATATATATATATATATATATATATATATATATATATATATATATATATATATATATATATATATATATATATAAGCTACTTGGGCTAGATAATAGGCCGAACCCAATTACATTCTAACTCATAACACTCCCCCTCAAGCTGGAGTATACAAATCAAACATTCCCAAGTTATTACAAAAAGAAACAAAGGATGCCTTAGCTAAGAGTTTGGTGAGAATATCTCCAAGGTGTGCCGATGACTTGACAAATCGAGTAGCTATCCGCTTAGCCATGACAAGGTCACGAATGAAGCGGTAATCAACTTCAATGTGCTTTGTCCTTTCATGAAATACAAGATTGTTGGCAATAAAGATAGTGGCTTGATTATCGCAAAGCATCTTCGTAGGTGTCGTGGAAGTAAGCAATATCCGGATATAGAAGTAGAACGTCGATTATCTATGTTACCGACCCATCCACATCAGAGAAGCAAACAATAGAAAGCATAGTAGAGGGCTTGTACTATAACCCTCACCCCGGTGATATTTTTAGATAGCAAATAATCTGGCAAATGGCTTCCCAATGTGGTTGGCGTGGCTCATGAATATATTTACTCACAACCGATGAAACTATCCAGGAGAGAAATGACGGCACAAACTCTTAAAAGCTTCTCTTCTCTTAACCTCTTAGGGCTGCTCATAATGCCCTTAAATAGACCTCAAAACTCTAGGGATAAAATGCTGAAAAAAACAAATCAATCCGGCCAAAAATGGACTCAATTTGCAGTTTATGGACGTATGATCGATCAAAGATTGATCGATCATCCACAATTTCAGCCAGACAGAAGACTGGCTCGTATGATTGATCAGGATGATCGATCAACCAAGACTGCTCACTGTTTCCAAATTTCCTATACTGTACAGTCGACCAAATGATTGATCATTGGTCAATCACTGATCGATCATCAACAAGTTGCTTCTGTCTTGACTGTACAAAAATAGCAAGAACTCGATGATAAATCAGCATCCAATGGTGATCAATCATGCTAGCGCAGAAATGACCAACCTTATCATTTTCAAACCATTTTCGAAACCGATTAAAAACCAGATTGAATCGGAATTAAACCATCATATAAAGTTATAAACCTCATAATCGAGTGCAAGTTCACAAGTGAAACACTACAAATCTACACAGAAATGAATCTGATAAACACTGGTTTAAATCGGGAACCATATGAATCAACTCAGATGAAACAGGAATACCATGCAAGAAGGGGCTATCCAAGTTTCTATCTTTCACATACATGTCTTTATGAAGACGAATCCATTCTCTTTCACTGGAATCCTTCTGGCAACTTCAATCTCCCTTGTGCTTGTGTCTTTGTCAAACCAGACTTGAGACTCAATACAATGTAATATGACTCAACACTGAAACACTCATTCACAAGTTACCTACCAACATTCAATCTAACACATCTCAGGTTCTCAAGTATGTTCATCTTATGTATATACACTTTACTCAACACCCAGCACTATCCATATAATGTAGCTAACTTACTTAGTATCATATAGGACTTTCTTTTCAGTTTCCTGTGCATGCAATTATCACATGAGACTCTATACCACCTTTGTACTTTATCTAGTTGATCTAATTTAATTATCTCTTCATCAATCTCCAGATTATTTTGAATTATCTATCCCAGGAAACGGACATAGTCACTTGGGATATTTCTTGTTCGTCTATTTTGATTGATGCAGCGTTTCCAATTGACCTTCCATCAAAGTTGCATTTGATATACTACGTTTTGTAAGGCAAATTTTACTCCCTTGTTTTCCAAAGCTTTCCTCCATGATTCCACTTTATATTAACCCATCTATAGTATACTAAGTTAATGCATCTTTGGCGTGTAACATATAATAGGATTTCTTTCTAATAGCGTGTTGTCACCAGACTCACCATGTCCATCACCGCTCACAATATACATACATACATGCTCGAAACAGATGCTTGATCCATCCAATTGTAAACGAAAAGTGAGAACTCATTGCTCTCGCAATAATTTGTAAGCACACTTTTCCTAAACAATTCATAAGCATCTTTGACTTTAACAATCTCAATTTAGCAATGAGGAATTCAAAGCCCACTAGAAAACTTTACATAGTAATCTACCACATACTTTATCCTGGTTAATATAAATATTTTCTAGGTTCCTTCACCATAGATCTTTCCACTAGTTGACTGAGAAAATTGCTTCAGTAGTCGATCTCCTTGGCATAAAACAGAAGTGGCTCTCTAATTACTTGTCAACTTCCTTCATCTTTCCACCCTCACCTCGCTAATGCCATAGAGTTTAATCTCCTAGCGCAAATCTGTAGATGGCCTTTAGTCCTATAGACCAAAGCCACTATGTTTCTTCACTAGAGATTTGACATCTTTCTTGTTTTTATAATTTCATTGAGTGAATTTGTTAACAACAGTAATCCTTTTAAACCCATGATTTTCCATGTTTCTATCTGGATAACAATTGATGATACTATGATAGCATTTGATCCTACAGCCTTGCCCCCTCCACCTACCATTTGAGGTTTCACTTCCTTTAGTTGTACAAGTCTCTCTCCGCTCCCCATTGAAGACATGTACGGTAGATGTAAAACCTTATTCACAAAATTGTTTCCAATGGCAGGAGTGGTGGTGCCATTGCATTATTTTTTCTTGTTAAAGTCATCCAAATAAATCATTCTTTTTAATATTTACACTTGGTTTTCAATAATTTGGGTTTGAGAGTTCAAGCAATCCAACTAAAGAATATACTTTGCATCCTATCGGACTTATATTTTAAAGTTTAATCTACTTGCATAATTGTACCACCGCAATTCCTCATATAATTGACTTCTATCTGCATAAAATTCAGAACGAAGAATGTTTGTTCTCTTTGTCCTTTTATTTCCTCTCTATACAACTCATAATCACATAGTATGAGTTGCAGTCATCTAGTTTATTAAGAACTGATTCATGTTCAAAGCAAAGTGACCAGCATAATTGTTAATGGATAGTCCCACATCGGTAAGGAGGCACCCATCACCCGCTTTATATACCCTCTGTGGACCTCCCCTTACAACCCGGGTTTTAAGGGGAGGTCCGCAGAGGGTATATAAAGCGGGTGATGGGTGCCTCCCTTACTGACGTGGGACTATCCATTAACAATAATATTGCATACTTGTGACTTAAAGATAAATGCTGATCGCAAACCCACATCAGCTCAACATATCTCACATGGCTCAATTGCTATTTGCTAGCCCACAAAATTTCTGATCGATGTCTTCAGAAAAAAATACCCATGGAAATATTAAGATAGAATAAAAGTTTGCTTTTTTTTCTTTGAAAACAATGTTTCTGTACCTGCAGATGACTAGCAACATTTTCTCTAGTGAGCCCTGGAACGCTCATTAAATCAAGGATTTTCTTTGGAACGGCCTCTGCATAAATGCCAAAAAAAAATCAATAGCTTTAAACAACTTCTGACACCAAAAGGTTCATGGTAAGAAACTTTCCTTCAAATTCTAGAGCATATATGTGGTTGTAGAGAAGTCCAGCAAGAAATAAATTAATTATTATGAAGTACATTAAAGCATTGTAGAACCGAAAGAAAGTATCAGCACTCACTACAATAACAAATTTCCATCGTATATTGACAGTTTAGTATTGTTTGACCATAGCAATAGTTTGGATAGAGGTTCATTTTCCATAGCCTGCTTTTAAGTTAATTTTCTTATTTGTAAGGAAATACGGACTACATGGAGACGCAATCATGTAGAAAGCAAAATGTGGCATAAAAAACATAGAGAATGAAGAATCATACTATCAATGCCTAATTTGTTGACAGCGGAAACAAATTGTTGGTGGAGCTCAGCAGACCAAACCACCCTCGGTCTCTTCATCGTCGATGAATCTTCGTGCTCGTCGATCTCATCTTCCTCCTCCTTCCCTTCCTTCCTTCTTTTAATAATCTTCTCGTTCCCCGAGGACGCATTGTCGCTGTCATCCAACCCCCTTTTCTGCTTGTCACATTCCACGACACTTCCCGATTGCTCCAACTCATTCAACTCATTCCTCCTCCTCCTGACCACATGCTGCCATATAGTCTTCAGCGCCTCCATCCTCACGGGTTTTATCAGGTAATCGCATGCGCCATGCTTGACACCTTTCATTACAACGTCCTTCCCTTCATCGGCCGACATCACTAACGATCAAAAGGACAGACAAAAATCAGAACCCGAGGAACTAACGCATGTCTATCCGATACGAGGTACCGCCGTATACTCACTGATGACGGGTAGGTCCATCTCCAATCCGATGTGCTCGAGGAGCTTGAAGCCGTCGAAGTCGGGCATGTGCACGTCGCTCAGCACGAGGTCGAACCCGCCTCTCTTCGCACGGAGCATGGAGAGCGCGACCACAGCCCGCGAACAAGTAGTGACTGATGAGACATCAGAACAACCCATCAATCGCATCCTCCCATGGGTTCAGAACCCCGAAGATTCGACAATCTCAAGGCATCAAACAGAGATCAAACAGCTTTCTGATGCCCTGTGATTGTGAATCTACTAGTATGATAGTGTGGATCTAGAGCTTCTATACAGTGCAAGACTTGATCTAACAATCGAATTCAACCCAAAACAGGCAAATGAGTGAGCTGATAACCAATCAAACAGTGGAATTCGAATCAGATGAGAAACGATTGCGCTACCGTCGTATAGACACTTCGTGAGCATCATCTCCAGTATCTTGAGGCAGGTCGGGTCGTCGTCGACGACAAGCACACGGAGGCCGGCGGGGAACTGGGTGGCTTCCGGTGGCGCTCCCCCGGCGTCGCTGCCGGGCCTCCCGGAGGGCGCCATACAGGGTTTGCTGCTGGCGTGCATCTATCATTCGAGAGCTCGGGCACTGGAATGAAGAGCCCCCCAATCAACTCCAGCGAGGGGGTTGGGATCTGAGCGAGATTTGAGGACAGGGGAAGTTGTTGGACTTCTTTTCAACTCCCTCCCTCCCTCCCTCCAGCTCTAATCTCTCCCCTATTAATCCAGCTCAATTCCTAACCGCTCTCTCTCTCTCTCTCTCTCTCTCTCTCTCTCTCTCTCCACTCATCTCTGTCACTCTCTCTCTCCCCTCTCTCTCTCTCTCTCTTGAAGTCTCTCTCATAAGCGCTGCTAATTGATCCTACTTAGGGGTGCCAATGCAAAAAACCGACACCAGCCCAAATAAAATACTTATATTCTCCGAATTTTTTTAAAAAATACTAATAATTTGCGAACTCAAAGGCAGACAAATTGTTCTCGAATTATTGACAAATTTTATGCATAATTTATGAATTTATCTATTATTGTGTGATTTTTATGTTTTTATTATAAATAAATGTTTATATATATATATAATTAGTAAGGTAATCTAATAAATTTTGGGAATAGGGTACATGGTCCTCCCAACTAGCCAACACGCTAGGTCTCCCTTCAATTTAAGTGTAACGTGGTAATTTTTAATCGAGGTTAGGGGTTGGTCAAAGTAGGTTCACCCTTCCTAATAACGATTATGAAAAAAAAATTGAATTTTTTTTTTGTCAAGTGGCATTTTTAGATTAACCATAGCAAGGGGTATTTGTGTGCTATAATTTACCGTTAAATTTATCGACCATTGGTCGGATTGTTTTAAGTTTTATTTTTTATAATTTTTTTTAATCATGATCCAAGTAGATTGATTGATCATCCATTTACAAAAAATTAGTTAAAAAGTACCACATGACACCTAGATATAAGGGAGGACTAATGTGTTGGCTAGTCGGAAGGATTATATTTTCTATTTTTATAAATTTTATACTTTATGTTTCTGAACTTTACCCCTCGCCGAATTATTCCCAAATGCTGGATTGTTATGGATCCTAAAATAAAGGTTTAGATATAAAAACCTGGTCAATTTCTAGATGGCATTTTTACATATAGCACCCTAAAACTATAATAACTGTATATTAGCCTTGAGTACTTCATATTTGGATATCAACCCCTGAGAACTAGATTATCAAGCAAATCGACCCCCAAGATAGATGGCGTCTATTTGTGACGGATTTTTCAAGTATGTTTGTGGTTTACTGTAACCCACCGCTACCCGGATAGACTTTAACCATAGATTACCTTTTGCACGATGTCTAAAATGACACATTTAACACTCAATATCATTAAACAAACCCGCTAGGTTTGGATCGGGTATTTTTGACCGTTCGGCTTGGTTCGGTTCTAAAAAAAAACCCGCTATGTTCGGTTCGGTTCTAAGTTGTGAGGTTTTTAACCCGAATCATTGGTACTATAACCTCAATAGTTACTAATATACATTGTACATTCTCACTAATATTGTACATTACATGGTGGTGGGCCCAATTACCACCATTCAGTGCATTCAAAACTTTCAAGTGTTCAACAGTGTGATGAAACTAAAAAGTGAAGGGTGTTACCCACATAATTACTAGCACCCCCAAATCCCAACTTATGAAATATCTCAAAGTGAAAAATTAATGGTGTTACTAGTATTCTATAGGGGCAAATAACAGCACCCAAAGTTAAAGGCTTAAAAATAAAATCTGAACCAACTCAGCGGCTCAACATTCACGCCTCACGGTGTGATGACGAGCGATTTGAAAGACCCGCAGAACCGAACCGAATCAAACCGAACTTTTCCGGTTTGGTTTGGTTCGGTTCCATTTTCTAGAGAACCAATCAACTTCGGTTCGGTTCCAAATTTATCAAAAAACCGAACCAACCCGAACCATGAGCACCCCTAGTACCACCACACTAAAATCCGAAATCCGATATGTGATTGCTCAGTACATTTTAAATTGGGTTGGACTTTAATAAAATTTTGTGCATTTTTTTGTATCATTATATAGGTAGAGTTGTGTGCAGTCAAAAGGACCGCATATAAAATTAAAACCCTTAACTTAGTCGCCCCAAATCGGATCTGGCCATGTCCATCTGTTATTTTCATCCAATTGGACAGTTCCGGATTGTTGAAATCTACAGGCCACCAAGAGAAACCCAGGGGCTCCCATCATAAGGGTCAAGTGATCGAACAGGAGGGGACAAGTGTCGTTGGTTAGACCCTGAACCACGATGATTCGATTGTTCAGGTGACTATTTTAAGCCATTTGATATAAAATCAACTATTAGAAGAAAAAACCTAAAAATGTATGGCAAGTAGATACAAAAGTAGGCATGATACATATAATATGAAATCCGAACTAAAAGATTCAAAATCCAGATGGGTATGGACCTTTTTAATGCCCAAATGGGCATGGGTCAACCCGAACCCGACCCATTGCCCTGGCTAGGTCTACTTGTTTTTGGCAATTAGCAAATAGGAGTTCAACTCCCTTGGGGTGCCCTAATTTCTCTCAATTCAATCGGTATGTGACGTGGCATATATCATAGCCATCTGATGGAGAGACGATGGAGTTGAGTGTGATACACTTTTCAAAGTGCTTGCCATCACATGACTCTCACGTGCGCTGAGCCGATCAAGTAAACTGAGAGAAAGGACGAACCATGGAGGAGTCGAACTAAATAAACACTCAACATTTGGATTACTTATAAATTCTTATCTTTCTAATAAGTATATATGGATCCTTGACATAATCCATCAAATAACCTTATTTTTCTCCTTTTTTTCCTCCTCCTCACAGCCAAAAAAGATGGTTGGACTGGCAATGGAGGCCGCAGGTCGACACGGCGGCCTGCACCGGCACTTGTGACAGTAGTCTGTAGCCACCCTTGACCATGTCCTCAGGATGCTCTATCTGCACCAATGAAATTGGTCATGGCACCCATTTTTTTTCTTGGCCCCCAACACATTTTGGTCAAATAATCTTAGCTCCCACAGTAACCCCATGAATTTACCTACATTAGATTTTGCATACAATTCAAGATTTTGGAGAGCTATAGTGCAAATTTTCAAAATTTGCATATTATGTATGAACCCTTATTTTCCTCTTCAATGCTTACCTTTTTTTTATGGATCACTATATTAGATTTTTATTTGTTTATTAAAGTAAATTCGTCAAAAGTTTTGATCAAATATAGTATATCCATTAGTGAATCCCATGGATTTATTATGTGTATTAATTGGTGGATCCCTTAGACAGGTTAATTGTATGCTTAGAGAAAACGAATATGTCATGGAAGTTGGAAACTGAGAGGGTGTTTGGCATCGTTCCAGACCCATCTGTTTCTATCTGCAGTTCCAAATTTTAAAATCAATGGATACTATTTGTTTTGGTGAAATGGACTTCGGAACGATGATTTATCACTCCAATCATTTCTATGCTAACCGGAACACTGAAGCATCGGATTACATTGTAAATAGTAATTGGTGGGAATACTCTCTTCTGGATGAGGTTTAAGCGGAACAGCAGTTCCTCATGCCAAACACCCCCTGAATAGTTCATTCAACGCACACCAACCAACTCTCTTAATGCATTAGAGCATCTCCAATGGACTCCTAGAGCCCTTTCCTATTCTAGTAGCTCCCAAGGCATTTTCGAACCATCTTCAACTGATTGCTAGAGCCCTCCACTATTCGATGTGTTGCATTTCTCTTGGATATTGTGTTTTGCTCGGACGTTGTGTTTCGCTAAGACGTGATTTTCTCGGACGTTCGCTCAGGAATCAATCCCAGTCGTGTGATTATCTTAGACGTTCACTCGGGCATTGTGTTTCACTCATGGGGACCACAGACTCACATGAACCACATAGTATTCCTTGCCCTTTATATAGGCGGATTTCGGGTAGACCAAGGGTCAGAATTAATTAGCTGGAGCTGTTAGAAGATTTGGTCGAGCTTGAGTATACTACCTAGTCTTTGATTTCAAAACCTATCACAGGTCTTATTTTTATTTTTTTTTTTCTTTTTTGTTCATAGAGTCACTGTATGGAAAAAGTTTTGTATATCAATTATGATTTTGACAAGGTCTAAGCGATGGCGGAGTTAGAATCTTATTTGAATGAGTTTTATTAGATTTCCTTTGAAACTTGTGAAATAATTATTTATTAAAGTAGAAAAATCCAGGGTATTACATGTCCTAACCCGCCGTAGGTCATTTTAGTGAAGCCATGAATGGTTCATACCTAGGTCTTGGTTTCAAAACCTATCATAGGTTTTATTTTTATTTGATTTTTATTTTTGGTTCATAGAGTCGCCATATGGAAAACCTTTTGTATATCAATTTTGACTATTTTAACAAGGTCTACGC
Source organism: Chamaelirium japonicum (assembly GCA_947650365.1). NCBI lineage: Eukaryota > Viridiplantae > Streptophyta > Magnoliopsida > Liliales > Melanthiaceae > Chamaelirium > Chamaelirium japonicum. Next base: position 51,793,725 of record OX393552.1, on the reverse strand, counting down.
AATGGCGGAGTCATAATCTTATTTTGAATGAGTTTCAAAAGATTTCATTTGGAACCCATGAAATAACTATTTATTAAAGTAGAAAAATCCGGGGTATTACATGCCCTAACCCGCCATAGGTCATTTTAGTGAAGCCATGAATGTTTGGAGTAGGAGTTTGAAAAACATCGAGATATACAATAAATATATAGCAATTGCCCTCGAGTTATCTAGAAGTACGCAGGGAAATTTCTGAGTGGGTCGGTGCGCATTCACGAAGGGATTAGTTTGTGCCCGAAGTGTTGGGTTTTGGCACCATCAATCATAGGAAAATTGATGAGTAAATATCAGAGGTCGATCGTGCACACAATATCCAAGTCGTGCGCACGACCAACTCCAGCTGACCACGGGTTCGAGTTGTTTTCGATCAGTATTTGATTGGTTTTTGGGTCTCCCATGGGTATACGTTTACTCTCTTATTTAAGGAGAGCAAGGGTGGCCCTATGGTTGATATTGAGAAAACTCTTGGGATCATTGACGATGGCTAATTGGAGATCGAGATGGTCTATGGAGAAAAAGATGTTTCGCTGGAGAAGAAAGAAGGATCCAGGGGTCACTGGTGTGACGCTCCTCTGGGATCATGAAGATTTAAGATGATGGTGACATGGTGGAGTGTGGCTTCTCCGTAGAGGGTTGAGAGAGAGAATTGAAGGACAGAGAGAGAAGGAAAACCCGGTTCTAGGATTTGACGCAAGGAAAGAGAAGAGGAGGAAGGAAGAGAGAGGAGGAAGAAGAGAAGGAGGAAGAGGATACAATGTGTGGATCTTCTTCGGGTTCTTCGGTGTGTCTACCTCGGCTTCTACTTTTGTGCGGGATACTTCAGCGATCGCTCTCATCTCTTGAAGATCTTCTGGTATACTTTGTATCTCTTGGGTATGTTCTCTACTTCGACGGTGTTCTATGAGAGGGATCAAAGAGGGTTTTGTGGGGGTTCGACAAACAGTGACCCACCGCTTTGTGTAATCTCTTGATCATGATGATAATCCAATCCTTGATTGCCAGTGATATTTTGTGATTCATACTGTTGTTTGGTTGTTTCATATTCTCTGTGCTGGATGTTAGACGTTATCTCAGTGCGCTCCTATTTCTTCGATCCGTGGCACAATGCTTCTGATTGCACTCAGTTGATCGCCACGGTGCATGTGTGACTCGACGAGGTCCAGGTTCAGATTCTTTCCGACTCTCTGGAGGGTATCGGGGGGCCCGGACTCCCAACACAAAGTGGGTCCATTGCCCGAGAGGTTTCGAGATAGGTGCTACTGGCCTATTATTGGTTGTTTTCGTTACTGGAGCAAGGTCAAGTCCTCTCTTCTAGCCCTGCCATCGCAGATATGTGATTCGTATTGTTGTTTGGTTGTTTCATATTCTCTGTGCCGGATGTTAAACGTTATCTCAATGCACTCTTATTTCTTCGATCCGTGGCACGACGCTTCCGGTTGCACTCAGTTGATCGCCGCAGTGCGTGCACGACTCGACAAGGTCCGGGTTCGGATTCTTCCCAACTTTCGAGCACGTATCGGGGGACCCGGACTCCCAACACAAAGTGGGTCCATTGCTCGAGTGGTTTCGAGATAGGTGCTACTGGCCTATTATTGGTTGTTTTCCATTACTGGAGCAAGGTCGAGTCCTCTCTTCTAGCCCTGCCATCGCAGAAGACTGACATCTCCAACTTCACATCTTAATGTGCCTTTTATTTTTGTGTCAATTTTTTTTTGCTTTATCCATCTTCTATATTTAGTAAAGGGATGCTATAGTTGGGAATTTTTAAAAAAATTAGAAGATAAAATAACATTTGGGAACAAAAGCTTGGACCTTATAGGGTGAAGGCAATATGGTGAATACTTCTACCAGACCGAAGTGTAACTATCGTCACAATGTGAGCTTTTATGGCCTCTTCTAACTTTTTGGATTGGAAGATCCAAATAGGTGTAGAAGTAAACCCATATGGGGATGAATCTACAGAAAAAATCAAGAGAGAGCAAAGAAAAATATAAAACCTTGCAATAATTCTTGATTATGGAAATACCGAGCCCAACACCACCGCTCTGAAATCATTTCGACAAGCTCCTTGGAGCCCGATCCAAAATCACTTCGACAAACTCGCGCCCTTTGAGTCCTCTCCAATCGAAACCACTCCAGCTTGGATTGTCCCGAAAACACTCCGGCAAACAACGTTCTTGTACTCCCACCACTTGTAATAGATCTACAACCTATAAGAGCATCTCCAACGGTGGAGGACTCCATTTTGGAGGCCACATGACCTTCAAAATAGAGATAAAGTTAATTTGCAGGCATATGCACTCCAACCATAGACCTCCATATTTATTTTTCTCTCTCTCTACTTTATATTAAAAAACTCTATTTTATATCCCCATTATGTATTAAAAAACTCTATTTATATATAAGATTTGGAACACAAATGTCAAATGGAATAAAAGAAAAATAAGATAAATGGTGTTTTTGACATTAAGTATGATGAACAGTGTTATGCAGGTTGGCCTCCAAACCACCAAATATGGAGGCAAAAAATGCAGATCTTCAAATCGGAGATGGAAATGGAGGACGGTTGGAGGGATTTTCACCTCCATTTTGGAGTTATGGAGGATGATTGGAGATGCTCTAAGAGAAAACACGGTTTAAACATACTTAAATCCATTGAAATAAAAGAAGTAAGCAAATTGTGTTGTTTTCGTCCTAGTGATGAAATAAAATAACCAGATATGATCCTTATTTAAAAGAATCTAATTCTTTATACAAAGTTCTTAATTCTTCATGTTTGTACAATAATTCTAAACAGTTGTGTTGTTTTCATTCTAGTGATGATACTTTAGTGCAATTTGTAATTCCAATCAGCTCCCATTTCGAGATGTTATGTCATAATATTTAATTAAATATAGAATTTTGCATATAGTTGAGCATCTATGGATTTTCTTGGACTTTCTTTTAAAGTCCAAGGGGATATATAATATGTCCTTTCAAACTTTTCTTGACCTAGACTCGTTGTTGCCAATCAATTACATAATTTTAAAGTCCAAGGGGATATATAGATGTTGAGATTTTTCTACACACGGATGAGTCGGATGGGCTGCGGGTTGAGTTGTTTTTTGTCGAATTTTTTGGGGTTTCTTGATCTCCTATTGCAACATGCTTGCTCTCCTACTTAAGGGGAAGCATGGGAGGCTTTAGGGTGAACGAAGAACTCTTGGGATCGTCGATGACGGCTACGTGGTGAGATCGAGATCGTCTACGAGTAAAGGTTTTGCCAGAGAAAAAAGGAAGGATCTCGAGAGGCGCCAGTGCAGTGCTCCCCCCGGGCTCTTGAAGGCTAAAGGCGATGGTGACACGTGGTGTGCCTTCTCGGTAAATGGTTGAGAGAGCGGATTAAATGACGATGAGAGATGGGAGGCCCGATCTAGGGCTTGTTGCAAGGAGAGAAGAGAGGGAAGGAAGGAAGAGAAAGAGAAGATAAAGAGAAAAGGGAAGATGAAGGATGAGGATACAATATGCTAATCGTCATTTGGGTCCTTTAGTGTTTTCGTCGGCTTCAACTTTGAGCATTTTCATCTCTTGGCGGATCCTTCAGTAACTCTATATCTCTCGAGCGGTTGTTCTCTACTTCGTATGTTCTGTGAGAGGATATCGAGAAAGGGTTTGTGGGGGTCCAATGAGTGGTGACCCACTGCATGATGTAATTTTCTCGATAGTGATAATCTAATTCTTGAATGCTGGATATTCTGTGGTTTATACTGTTGTGTGGTTGATTGTTTCGTATTCTTTGTACTAGTTATTCGTCTTGATCTCCGTGGGCTCCCGGTTTTTCGATTCGTTAGCACAAGACGCTTTCGGTTGCACTCGACGGATCACCACGGTGCTTGCGCGACTCGATGGGGTCCGGGATCGGTGTTGGCCGACTCTTAGGCGGGGGCATCGGGGGACTTGAATCCCCAACACAAGCGTGGAAGGCGGCGGTCCTGGACATCGCCCCCCCTCCCTCTCTCTTGTTGGAAAACATGGAGCCAAAAATCTTGAGGCTTTGAGCTATTTTTTGGGGGGGGGGTACAGAGGGAGGGCCCAAACGAGACCCTAAAGACGCCACAACAGGGCGAGACACGACATCGCCATGGGCCTACGGCCTACAAATAACCTTCACACCAGCGGGGAACGAAGATAGACACACAAAGCCACCAAACAACAAAATGGCAAAAAAAAAAAAGAGGGGCAAATTACAGAAACCTCCCTTCAAGTATACAACTCGTTTCATATTGGTCTCTCAACTTTTTTTTTTTTAACAATTTAATCCCTGAACTATGATCTGTCTGCATTTAGCCCCCTCAGTTAACTTTTATTCCAAAAATACTCTTGTCCTAGTAAGCATAAATTAAAAATTTTAAAATAATTTTTAGTCTTATTTGAAATTGATAAGGATATTTTCGGGATAAAAGTTGATGGAGGGGGTTAAATGCACACGGTGCATAGTTCTGGGATCAAATTGTTCAAAAAAAGAGTTGAGGGATTAATACGAAATGAGATATATAGGTCAGGGAAGATTTTTGTAATTTGCCAAAAAAAAAAAACACCTGAGAAAGAACAACCCAAGCCAAACAACATTATTTCCGAGATTTAGGGGGTGTTTGGCACGCAGAACAGTTGTTCCGTATGAATGAGGGTATTTCCATAAAATAACAATTTTAGTGATAATTCAGTGGTTTTGTGTGCGGTTGGCAGAGAAACTGACGGAAAGGAAAAATCTCATTCCCAATTCTTCTTTCACCGAAACAAAAGATAGCCGGTACTTTTAAAATTGAATGAAAACGGCACGATCTGGAATGATGCCAAACACCCCCTTAGCTTCTTTGTGAGAAATCTGTAAACCACCCAAATGAACCCGAGAGGATCCCTAAGGCCTGCTACGGGTACATCCCCCATGGTGAAATCATCGTATGGGCCCACATCATCATCCGAACTTATTACCATTCGGATGAAGTTTGTTGATGGTATAATTGCCAAACCGCTTCCAAGACAAAACAAAATATTTAGTGTCTGTTCTTTTGGCGAGATATAAATGGGACGAAAAATTTATTTGCTTAAAACATTCATGGGCAATGAGAATGAAGTTTCAAAAAATTAAATGTCCCCATGTTCTTTTCAGTTGGACAAGTCTATCTAAATTTTCGATGAATCAAATAGAACTCGACAAATAATGTCTTGCCCGTGATGGTCAATCACTGTCTGACCAATTTTGGTGGGACTCTAAGAGGGTGTTTGGCATCATTCCGGAACAATCTATTTCCATTCCGAATTCCATAATTTGAAAACAACAGCTAGTAATTGTTCCGGTGGATTGAAGGATTTAGGAACTAAAAAACATCACTCCGGCTGTTTCTATACCAACCGGAACACTGGACCATCAAATTGCATTAGAAATAGTAATTGACAGTAAGAACCTCTTTTGGAAGAGGATCAAGGGGAATAGTTGTTCCACATACCAAACACCCCCTATTGTGCCACCAAATTAGAAAAAAATAGAATCTTGAAAAATCATTTACCCTGGACATTGGACAAAAGAACGTGACAGTGAAATTACCCGAGTAATCAATGTCCAATCTAGCTAGTTTACTCGCCAAAAGAACGGACCATAACATGTTCTTTTGTTCAATGTCCTGAGTAAATGGATTTCCAATATTTTTTTTTTCTAGTTTGGTGGTACATTAAAGTCCCATGCAGCAAAATTGATCGGACATTATTTGTTCACCACAGGCAAGCCATTATTTGCTCATCACAAAAAATTTAGATGGTTTTATCTAGGAGAAAAGAACATGAAACACTTAATTTTCTGAGACATCATTGCCCTTGCTTATAAATGTTTCAAGTAAACAAATTTTCCATTTCGTTTATGTCTTGCCAAAAGAACAGACCCTTTCGACTTAGGAGCACAAGTAGAACTATCTTATTAGCATTGGAAATTTCTTTAAGTAAAAAAAAGAGAACCAAATGGGAGCAATTGAATAATTCAATATGTTCAGAAAAATGATATCAGTCTCCTTTTAAAGACTTCTAATGGACACACTATCTCCTCTCTCTTTTTAAAGATCAGCGGTGTACCGAAACATTTTGGGCAATGGCCCACGTCAGATGCAGACTAATCCCTCCAAGAGTGAAGCCCTGACCCACTCGGCAATTCCCACTTCACTCATGGGTAAATCATGTAGAAACCCTCTCACCTCAAAACCCGGGTCTTAAGGAGAGGTCCAGTAGTGGGGTATGATTAAAAGCACACCATCGTCCAGCCCTAGATGATGTTAGACTAAACCTAACAAATCGAGAGGAGGAGGAGTTGAACCCACAACCTCCTCACCAAAACATCTGTTGCTTTGCCAACACTCCAATCCCCTGGTGGGTACACAATGCCTCCTCTTGGCAAACAAAAAGGCATATCTTTAATACTCTCATAATGTTTATTTTATTAGAAACTATCAACATCTCCTCTATACGCCATTCATCCCCTCCCGCTCTGCACCAACGGTGGCATCTCCCAACTCTCAGCCAAGAGTCATTTCACATGTGCCATGTGCCTACTCGGGGAAACCTATTTGGGGTTTTTTTGACTTACACCCCCATATTTATATCAAAATTTGAGTTATACCTCCACTCATCTAATTATTTGACTTCACCCCCTAATCCCCCACTGGAGATTGAGCATCCCTTCAAAAGTGGGTCTTTTTATATGATTTACACCCCCATTTTTATATCAAAATTTATTTTACACCCCCACTTTTAACAGATCACTAACAGTGAAGTAACGGATTAGGGGTGAAGTCAAAGTTTTAGAAAGTGTCAGATCCAAAAAAATGATCAACCACACTGGGACTGAGGCATGGCCCAAAACTCCTACTAAAGATAGCAGTAGAGAATTTTCGAAATGGACGAAAACCTGACGGAACAATACCGTGTGTAGATAGAAGGCCCATGTGTCGTGAACTTCTTTTCTCGAAGAAAAAACAAAGACTGATGTATGAGGAATAAGCATCAGCTAACTATGTTCAACAATAACGGTAAGAAGCTCGATCCCTCCCCCCCCCCTCGACGAACCATATAACCAAGAGAAACCATGAATCAGAATAGAAGATTTTGTCCCACCTATGAGTGAACCTATGAGTAACTCAAATTTTAATATAAAAAGGGGTGTAACTCAAATTTCAATATTGTACGGGGGTGTATGTCAAAAAAACCCAAACTGATTCCAAGTAAACTAAACTTCGAGCCCGGGCGCATGATCCGTAAAAGGGGGCCATCTCTCCCCCCTCCCCTCTCTCCCTCTCTCTGTTCTCCCCCCACGACCGTTGAACCATTTCCCTCATCCCTACAATTTCGTCCCCACACCCTTTACCCCTTCAAAGGCCTCAGCGTAAGCCACAACCCACAGACCACCCCCGATACCTTCCCTCCCGATCCCCTCCAACCCCAAAAGCCATTGATAGTTCCATCAGCTCGCTTCCTCCTCGGGCAAACCCAGCATCCACCAACAGGTGAACTCCCCATCTCTACCACCACTCTACCTCCCCATATCATGGGTTTCCTTCCCTCACTGGGTTTCTCGTGTGGTACCCTCATGCAGTGATGGGAATTCATGGGGTCAACTAAGTTTTTCCTCATTGGGGAATTTTGTCAAGCACGAAGCAGTATAGATCTCATGGGTACGTTCCGTTTGTTGAATTCTGTGTTGTTTTTGCATTGAATTCTGTTTCTAGAGTTGGTCTGTTCGGCATGCATTGGGTGTGCTTGGAATCTGCATTTGCTTTGTTTTTACTGTTTCAATCGAAGAGCTGGATTGTACATCGTGCCTTGATGTTCTATTTCCGATCATGCATTCACTGGCCATCTACATGTTAGTTTGGAGGCCGTGGGTACCATCGGCCATCTACATGTTAGTTTGGAGGCCGTGGGTACCATCATCATGGTTGTCATCATTATCTGCACTGCCTATGAGTTGCATAGCGCACACACCAAAAAAAAATCTAGATTAGATGAATGAATCTGTTAGATACCCTCACGTGCCAAAACCCGGGTCGTAAGGGGAGATCCACATAGGGTATATAAAGCGATGGGTGCCTCCCTCACCGAAGTGGGACTATCCGTTAACACTCCCCCTCACACGAAGCACGCGTGGCAAGATCCTCCCACACGGAGCACACGTGGCAAGGATCCTCTCACACGGAGCACCTGAACATGTCTCCACTGGTACTTTTTGGGGCGTGAGGGTATCTAACATGGTATCAAAGCTAGCCCGTCTCCTGCTCCTGCTCTAGGTGCTCCTCATCGATCGTGCCTTGCCACGCGTGCTCCGCGTGGGAGGATCCTTGCCATACATGCTTCGCGTGAGGGAGAGTCTTAACGCCTTAACGGATAGTCTCACATTGGTGAGGGAGGCACCCATCACCCGCTTTATATACCCTCTGTGGACCTCCCCTTACCACCCGGGTTTTGGAGTGTGAGGGTATCTAACATAATTAAATTGGCACATTGGATGGTGGGTTCTTATATACAGATTAATTTGAGTTCCTTTTGTACTTGTATCTTTGGTAGGATATTGACAGATAAATAGTAAATAAATAAACGACTGCTGATGGCCCCCATATGGTCCAGGACTCTGGCGGAGGCTGACTACTCTCCTGGCCAGAGGGAGACAAATGTAGCTCTGACGTGTCTACGATGCGTGTAGACCCGCTGAAAGGGTGCAGAAGGGCACCTGCCCTCACCAGCATGCATCCATTATACACAAAAAGATGTCACTCTTGTAAATCATGTGATCATACAGATAATTTCTAAGTTATGATTAGCAGAATTGCATAGATTCCCCCCCCCCCCCCTCCTTAAATACTAAGGTTTCTTCTTCATTCTATGGTCATAGTGGGGAAAAGACTTATTTTTTGGCTTGATCTGTTTATGTTTTCTTTACAGATCAAAGACAACATCTTAATGCAGAACTTGTTGCCTGTGGCTTTTTTTGCTGATGTCCTATTTATGGTAAATATCCAGTCGATGAGGTGAAGACAGCCTGTATGTGATTTCAGTGTTATTAGTTTCTTGATGCGGGATTTATTTTCCACACAATGCCGTCAGCTGCTATTTGGTCAGGAAATTTCCATCAATTAAGGAACAGTCTTTGGGGCAATCATAGTGTTAAGTTGCTCAGGTTTCCTACTGGAGCGAATCCTGGAAAAGTAGTTGACGCTAGAAGATGCAACCTGCGACCTTCAACAACAAGAATAGAAGGAAGGAATCAGAAATCACAGAGCAGCAAACCATGCCACATCAGTCTGAATCTTTATGATGGGACAGTTGGATCAGCAACAAATATAAATTCAGATAAATCAGAGCTTCATGAATTCAAAGCCATTCAATGTTTCAATCTCCAGCAAAAGATTTCTGACAAAATAGACTTTGACCGGCCTGCCATTATTTTTGTTTTTGATATTGAAACCACTGGTTTTAGTCGTGAAAATGAAAGAATAATTGAGTTTGCACTTCGAGATCTTATCGGGGGCAAGAACAGTACATTCCAAACTCTAATAAATCCGGAAAAAGATGTAAGGAATTCAGATGTTCATGGCATTAGCAGCCATATGGTCAACAGATCTGATGTCCCAAGGTATGATTCTAAAGTCTAATGGTTTTGGTTTGCTGTCTTATATTTAACATGTATCTTGTACGTGGCCCACCCAAGCAACTGCTCCATCTTATTTGGAATAAGCTCCGCAGTTGGACAATGATGGAAAGTATGTAAACAAATTTAGAATTCCATGAAGCTGTTCAATGTCATGATCCCTACAAAGATTTTGACAATTGAATTTCTAACTCACCTGCTACTGATGTTGTTATTTATATCGAAATGGGTCAATCATTAAAAAGAGAATAATTGAGATTCCATTTAGAGGTCTTAGGGGGTTCCCTGGTGATGCATGATCAATGTGATCTTGCTCTAAATATGATGCAAATGAGACCATCGAGCAAAATTATCAATGGATAACTTAAATTATAGATATTTGTCAACCCAACTTCAGCCTAATCATGAACAGGTAATGCAAAGTTTTTAGTTTTAATCCAGACAATTGTTTTGAAGTATATGACCTCCGCTATGCTAGGGATGCTAGTGTTCAACTTAGAGGCCCATATTATTTTAAGGATTTCAGAGAAAATATCACTGACTCAAGTTGTTTCTCAATAGTCTCAGGTTCATGTAATGTTGGGATCCTTAGCAAAACGAGCAACAAATAGTTTGAAATAAAATAAACTAGGCTAGATTTAATTTAGGACGTCACAAAAATTATGGGGAAAGGGTTTGAGTTTCACCACGGATGAGCGGAATAGGGACGATGGGGAATCGGGATAGAAAGCGACGACCAGGGGTCACAGACTGGTGGCGTGGGCCGTGAGTACGCACGAGACACGAGGCACTTGGCTGTCAATGGCATGATGGCGTTGGGCTGTTGGAGGCACGAGATGGTGGGTCGCAGGAGGCATGGGGGAACGGGGCCGCTAGAGACAGTGGGCGCTTGACCGCAGTGGCACAAGGTAATGGGGGCGCATGGACCGATGTGGCTGAGGGGGAATTGCGGGGTCGGTCGGGGTTTATGGTTAATGATGCTGAAGGTGATGGTGTTCATCAAGATCAACACAAAAGAATGAGAGAAAGATATTACATGTTTTTTCACGGATTCTAGGTTCTCATCTAGTACTTCTTGTCTTCTCCTTTCACAGGGGAAAAAGAATTATGCAAAAATTTTGTTTTCTTTCATCTATATCCTAATTAGAAAATTCTAGGACTTTAAAATGTTTTTTTAATAAACGTTGCTAATAATTGTTTATGCTATTTGTACCAGTAACCGCTCTATAGATGAGTGCTATTGGGGTAATTGGAAACATCTACCTTATGGCCAAGTTGTCCACGTATCATTATGATCTCCTTCTATTCATCATCATGTTGGTTTTTCCCAAGGTTGATTGTGTTGGCTAAACAGGGAGAGGAATTGAGTCGGTTCACAAAATCGGTTAGGAATCGATTATGAACCTCTATGCCTATGATTTTGTTCCCCAAGAAATTCGTGCAGTAAAAAATCCTAAATTTGAGATTGCTCAAGGAATCATCTGAACTTATGGTCAGGTCGTCCATGTATCTTTCTAATTTCCTTCTACTCATTTTATTGTTGGCTTTGCCCAAGGCTGATGCTGCTGGCTAAAAAAGAGGAAGAGAGGAATTGAGTCCCTTTACAAAAGGGTTTTGGGAATAAGCAATTGGGTCATAATGCACGAATCCGCTACTATATAGCATCTTGCTATTGTCAAGTAGATCGTTGTGAATCCTCACGGACGTCATATCTACCCCTCTCCACTCAAGTACTCAACCAACTAATAGCTTGCTCTCATTCCCAACCGTGGACCGAGCAAGAACAATGATAATTATAATTGTTGTTGCTGCTGTTTGGGGGAGGGGGAATGTATATGTGGTGGATGTGGAAATTGAGCAATATCCAAAGATAAGGGATGGACTAGGCATGAAATCATACTCCACATTGTTTGTTATGCAGGATCCACCCTAGCCTTTGAAAACTAAACCTACCTTGAAATGGTGGAATTTTCCTAATTGATGAGGAAAATCCGAAGATGATAGATTGCCGCCCCTTACGAGCAGTGAGATATATGATATTCAAGCATTAAGGTTTTCAACGATCGGATACTACATGCTTGGTTTCGTCAGAAAATGACAAGGTCAGGTCACCTGGTAAGAGCTTCTTTGTCTCGGTTTTTCATGGATGGACAAGAAGGTGACTAGAAAAGTAGGAAATAAAGGGTGGGAAGCTTACACTTGTCTTTGACCGATGAGGGCAGAAACAAGCTGTGCTTTACCATAGACTTCGGTTTCACACATAAATGTTCCCTAGGCAATACAGAACTAAAAAATATATTCTAAAACAAGGCCTAAAACTGAAAAGTGGTAATAGGCCTAATAAAAGTAACAAAATTCAAATAAATAATCAGAAATTAATCCTTATAAAGACAGTGGGCCCCAACCGAGACGAGCCATCAAGTCCATACTGGGTCTCCAAGCCAAAGTGAGACCAAGTACGTAGTCCTCCTCTGTATTCACTGATAACCTGCAGATTGAGTGCTCTGATGTCCTCATCACCTAGTCAATTATGATTATGTTGTACTCAATATCGTTTTTCATGTCTTCAGCACTCGTCAACAGGTCTGATATTCTATGGTACATATTTAATAATTCACAAGCTTTAACATGTTTATCTTCTTCTATATATTTCATGTAAGAGAAGTGTCGTTTTCTTCTTCTTTGTAAATTTGGGCTTTTGCATGTAACCATCTACATTTGGTTGTATTGCGGAAAACCTCCATCATGACTATTTGCAAATCCATATACACCTTGTTTCCTTATTTACAAATAACTATTTGCAAATTTACTCATATTATTTCCCTGATTAGCAAAAAAAATATTCTATTAAAAAATGGATAAAAATAGCCTAACCTGTAAAGAGTTGAGTTGGTTTTTACGTCTGGTTTTCAACCTAACATCAACTAGCAACCTTCTCTCTGGGCTTGGGATCGACAATGGAGAGATAGATGATGATATATCCAATAGGATCACAATTGGTTGGATGAAATGAAGAGGAGCTTCGGGAATGCTTTGTGATCGACGCATGCCTGTAAGACTTAAGGGTAAATTTTATAAGGCAACAATAAGACCCACAATGTTGTATGGTTCTGGATGTTGGCCGTTAAGAGCTCAAGCTCATAAGATGAGCATATCAAAGATGAGGTTGTTGAGGTGGATGTGCGAAAAAATTAGGAGGGATAGAGTGAGGAATGAGTGTATTAGTGGAAGTGTTAAAGTGACACCAGTTGAGGACAAGATAATAGAAAACATAATATGATGGATTGGGCATATACAACATTGAGCAGAGCCGGGCCCAATAATGAGAGGGTCTCAGATTACTGTGGAAGGTATAAAGAGGGACAGACCTAGAATAACATTAATGTAAGTTATTAGAAAAGACATGGAAAACATTAAATCGACACAAATATAGCTCTAAACAGAAATTAATGGCGAATAATGATTCATAAAGCCGATTCCAAATAGATGGGACAACTTGATTGATATGCTTATGATAACCTGCAAAATATATCAAGTGGTAACTAAGGGCATTTTTTTATTTAAGAAATAAAAAAGATTTGCAAAGGTGTATATAGATTTGTAGATAGTGATGATGGAGGTGGCTTTCTGTTACGGTAAAATATAGGTAGTTACATGCAAAACACATGTTTTTTATGTTGTTGAATTAATTCCAATGGTCATGCACAAATCAATAGCAACAAGTGTACAGATTGTTCAGCTATCTCATTGATACATAAAGGGGATTGAGAATTGATCCGAGAATTCATTCTTTCGAAGATTGAATCAATGCAATCTAGGAAAATGTCTGCTTTTAAGGCTGGGAATAGCTAAAAACACAAAAAGATTAGGATTTGGAGATGCCAATTACTGAAAAACATACAGATGTCGATGAATGAAGGAAGCCTGGCAAGTTCTAATGTTTTTGGGGACTAATTCACAAATTGATCCGGATATTTGCTTGAAACAAAATATTGTCTTTTCATGAAACCACACTAAACTTAGGGGGAAAACAAGTGCTCTGTTTCGATATTTATATCTGTGCATGCCCAACTGCTCAAAAAAGTTCAGTGATAAGAAGTCAATGACCAAGTTGAATTGTGAAGATATCACGGATATAAATTTTTTTTACACAACCACTCTTTGTTCATTAGCTAATGACAATGTAATGATGTATGCCACAGTTTAATTGATAATTGTCTTTTTAATAAAATGTTCTTTTCTTGATGCTAGTTGGTTCTTTCCCATAAGTACTGAAAAAAATGTTCAGGTTGTTGCGCAATTATACATACCTTCATGTCAATCTAAGGACAATGCTAGAAGCTTTCTGGCTTGATATTTGACATATCAACCGATAGGCCCAATATATTTGGGTTTTCTATTATGGATCGTTATCACTGTTTTTTTCCGATAAAGACATGCATCATCATCACTTAAGCCCTATCATATCCTTTCTCACAAATTCCATCTAGGTTATCTTAGATATTCTACTTTTCCTCGCCTTCTCAAGGCCTTCGCTGGTCTCTGCCCCAGATGTCTATGCCTTGTTTACTTTGTGCTTTATCACTTTGTCCCTTGAGCTCCCTCTAATGGAATTTTACCACATTTTGTTATGATAATTAGGTTATGATTTTTGTCTTTGATGAAGACAACTTATATCTTAACTAGTATGATATGGAGGTTAGGTTAGATGATGCGGCATGGGTGAGGGGGTCTTGCCAAAATAGAAGAATCTTGTTTTAGGTGAAGGATGGGGATTTAGGAACGTGTAGATTTTGTTCGCAGCAGGGTAAATTTTGGTTGTTTGACGAGGTCGGATGTGGGCGAAGTTTGATGGCGAGGTAGTTTTATTGATTAGGTAGATAGAGTTAAAGTTTGAAGACGATCGAGTAAGTGGATGTAGAGATATCTATAGTTTTCCAGATTTGGACTGCACAATTCAGATTGAGTTTTCGGGGGGTCTGGTGATCGAAAGTGGTGGATGTTGTGGAGGAAAGATGGGGAAGGTATATACCTGCTATGGCTTTGTTTTGATGAGGTTTAAGTAAGATACGGAGGAATAAACCATATGCACCAAAGTGTACCCTCGAGTCCTCGGCATCCACTTATGAATACCAAGGAGAGAAACCTCTCTTGGCTTGATCACTATTTCCTTGCCTTTTCATCTATTATTAAATCTAAAATTTTCCCTCTTCAAAAAAAAAAAAGATCTATAATTTTCTGGCTTCCTTGGAAAATATCTTAATATATTCCTTATTCCCTTTCAGGTGTTCTCCAGTAATATCCATGTAATGGTGCCTATTTATAGGTTGTGCTCGTCTTCCCAATATGTTTGAAAATAGGGTATTTACATTATACACATGCATAGTTATATACATGGTTGTTAGTATCTTACAATACTTGACTGTATTCAATCTCGATGAATATAAACCATATGCACCAAAGTGTACCCTTGACATCCAATTCTGGATCCTAAGGAGAGAAACCTCTCTTGGCTCAATCACTATTTCCTTGACTTTTCATTTATTATTAAATCTAAAATTTTCCCTCTTCAAAAAAAAAGTTCTAAAATTTGGTGGCTTCCTTGGAAAATATCTGAATATATCCCTTATTCAGTTTTATGTGTTCTCCAGTAATATCCATGTAATGGTGCCTATTTATAAGTTGTGCTCATCTTCCCACTATGTTTAAAATTATGGTATTTACATTATACACATGCATAGTTATATACATGGTTGTTAGTATCTTACGGTACAATACAGGAAAACCGATAAGATTCGGGCGTGTGTATCATTTTTCACCGTATCATATGATACTCGATACGATATGTACGATACACGATACGATACATACAATACATTCCAAGTGAGGGCTTTGGGGTTTGGTTTGTCTTGAAATCTCTAAAATGGTTTTTTTTTTAAATTTTTGTCTTAAGTTCTGAAGAGATTTAGAAAATGTGTCATTGGAGACCCATAGAGTCATTGAAGAAGGTGAAGTTCAAAATTCATTTTTGAGTGCCTCAAAGTGGTTAGAAACGTATCCTATTTAATTCTTTTTTTACTCAAAGTGGAAGATAAATGGTAGAGGAAATCTTACTATGAAACAAATATATAGAAAGATCATAGATCATACTTGTACTTGACTTTTTTTTATACAAGGATACACATCATACTTTCTGTATAGGCCAATGTTATGCTTGCTGGGAAATAAAAGGGAATGTCGTACTCTTCTACTCTTAACTTTTCATATTAAATGTTTCAGTATTTCTTATAAATTTATATATGTATATATACATATGCAAATTTAACTGTATCTTACGATACACAATACAATGCGATACACAAAAAAGGAAAAACAATACACGATTTGACAACCTTGGTTATATAATAGAAATCAGATAGGTGACATTTCGTAAATCCTGAAAATGGGTGAAGTGAAAGTTGGTATTACGCTTGTGAAATCAAATTTCTGAGTTATAGCAATTAGAAAATCTGTGGCTTCTAAGTTATTCATTTTTTGGGAACATTGCATTTAACCCGAGACAATTTAGCTTTTAGAATTGCTTCACTATTAAAGTCTGTAATCCTGAGCTTTATCCATTTTAAACAAAATCAACAAATTTAGCCCCAATTGTTTGGCGTAAGATTAATGGATTGTTTTTTATCAGCATGAGTATGTATTCCTTTTAGTCAGCTACCAATTTCTTTTGTTGTTCAAGTTGTTTTCATACATGCCCAATACCTTCGCTATAGTTTCTCAACCTTACCTTTATTACTTGTTCTGTAGGTTTGAGGAACTGGTTCCAATCTTATTCGAATATGTGCAGAGCCGTCAGATGGATGGAAAACCAGTTCTGTGGATCGCTCACAATGGGCGTCGGTTCGACGTACCTTTCTTCATCAAGGAATTTCACCGTTGTTCCAAAGAAATTCCTGAAGACTGGCTGTTTGTAGACACTCTTCCTCTTGCACGCCAATTGGTGAAGCCAGATGGTAGGTCATTACTTTCCATTTTTTATTTTAATCAATGTAAAGCCGATATACTACTTGGTTGTTCTGTTTACTTTCAGTTATATAGTTCTTGCTCTTTTTATTGAATTTTTTTTGTAAGTTGTGAAGCTTTTTAAAATTAGGAATGGGCTATAAAAAAAGAAACTTGGTTTCTTGTAATCAGATGATTTGCCATAAGTTCAACAGGATATCATTGACTAGCTATCAACCTAATCACGAATATAGAATCACACTCGTCTTTGTGCATATGGATAGACAGCCCAGATATTTCTTTTATCTTATGTTATATCTAGTCCCTTTTTATAGTGAAACTTTCATGGGGTATTTTTGTAATTTTCCCTGTAGTAATTGGTAGCCGATAACCAGAAGTTTTCCAGGGAGCAGTTAATATATTATAAAGGCAGAGCTTGATAAACAACAAGTTGGCTGTTGACTTATTTTTGTTATTTTCCTTTCTCTGCACATGGTCACAGCCTCCAACTTCATTTCTGATTGGTTGGGGGTGGTGTTGTTCGAACTGCAGCAGTTCGGACTGCAACACCTCTGCACCGCTGTATGGTTCATGTAGTTGTAGTCAACATATGTAAGTTAAACTGCAATATCTGGCGAACCAACGTATTTCAAACTCCCAGGAAAACCGATTGGTGAACAAACTACAATAGTCATAACCCTAACAGTCACCAAAATTTTTCAATCTCTGTAGTTAAAAAAACTGCAACAAAACAACTGTAGCTTCAGCGACAGTAGTCAAAAGTCGTAACTACTTGTAGTTGTAATTATGGCTCCAAATTCATTTCAAACACCATCAACCAAACGAACCCTTAATACACCCAGTTGTCTTGTGTTTGATCCTTCAGCTTGAAACTATGTATCAAAAGTATGTTTTCCTTCATGCTTGCAGGATCAAAGCTTACATCCTGCTCACTGAAGGCACTACGCGAGCATTACGATATCCCTCTGGTGGGCCCAGCGCACAGGGCAATGCAAGATGTGATGACTCTATCGTACGTGCTGCAGAGAATCACGTTCGATCTGAAGCTGACCATTCCGGAGCTCATAGATAAAGCTTTCCGGGCTTCGGACATAACCAAGGTTTCTAGCTGACAGCAAATCCGAGATCGCTAAGTATATAGAAGAGTGGGCATGAAAGAGCCTGCCTTTTCATGTTTCCTTGTTGTGACAAAAATGCTATTCAGCCATCCTGGTTTCCATCCTGATGTGGCACTGATCACAGCTGTCCGTTGCACCAAGCCCCGCCTGGTGATCAGGCAAAGGGTCGGCTTTGGCTGAATAATATTGCTCCTTCTTCTTATGATTGATTAAGAATAGATGTATAAAAATTCTATTTATTGTGCATTGCGAGTATCCTCTGGTCACATTTTCTGCCAGTCTCGTGGAAAAAAAATTTGTCATATCATTTCATCATGTTTATCATTATAAGCAACCTTGAGGTGGTGCTGATCATTATCGCTTGAATTGGTATGAACCTATATGAAAGCAATTTTTTTTTTTTTTGTAGAGCATGTTTTTTTTTAGTTTTTTTTAAGAAATCCCTCTCAGTGGATGAGGGGGGATTCGGCCTAGACCATGACCAGTTAGAGCATGTTCATTGGGTTGTGGGGTATGTAGTTTCATTTTTTATTTTTGGCTTATAATTTGTGCCCTAGACTCTTTTTAGTCTGGGGGAACATTGCAGAGTTGCTCACTGATTGGCTTACTACCCGTCGATTGAGCTCTTAGATTTTTTTGCAATGCCCGTCTTTGGCCAAGTTTTCTTAGTCGGATTTTTTACTATTGATCTTCGAGGGTTGACATCAGGTTGACAAACGATCAGAAGTTCTTGTCGATCTTTCTTGTAGTCGGCCCATCTTGATGAGATAGACCTACTTGATTATGATAGTGATGGTGTTTATTGGAGTTGGATTCGAAATGAATCTCATCCAAATTAGAAGGAAAATGATGAGGATGACTAGTTCTTTGTGGCTAATTGGATGTTTGGCATCATTCCTCAAGATCATTTCATTGTTTTTGCCTTTTTTTTTTTTTTTCCCGATGAGAAATTCTATGGTTTCCACTTTGGTACCATACCGAAATTCCTAGGGACCATCTGATGGCCCTATGGTGAATCTCATGCATCCACCTAGGGTTCATCCCATGGCCCCTAGAATAATGCTCCCCCGGCTAGGATGCATGGAAAATGAAATGTATGCAATTAGTGGTCCAAAAAATAAAAAGGAAAAAAAATTAAGTGAATCAGTGCTTTCGTTGAGAGTTGAACTCAAGACCTCCCGCTTACTAAATTGTTACGAACACAGTAGACTTGGAGAAAAAACTCCATATATTATCTCTACAATCTCTCTCATTACATAAGACTACCTCTCTATATATAGAGGGAGAACGCACATCATTGTGTTACCACAACCGAGGTGGGACTATAATACCAACACCCCCCCTCAAACTCACGGTGGGTCACCCACTGAGAGTTTGCGAATATGAAACCAGAAACGAGGAGATGGATGACACTTCGTGAATAAGTCAGCAATCTGTTCCGTCGAAGAGACATAAGGCAAAGAGATGGTCCCAACCTCATACTGCTCTCTGGAGAAATAGCAATCTAGTTCAATGTGCTTGGTCCGCTCATGAAACACCGGATTAATGACAATCTGAATAGCACTTTTGTTGTCACAATGAAGAGCAGTGGGACCCGAGGTATCAACACCAAGATCTCGAAGAAAATGGCGGAGATGAACGATCTCCTTTGTAGCAGTGGCCATGACACGAAACTCGGTCTCAGTACTAGAGAGAGAAACCACCTTCTGCTTCTTACTCTTCCAAGAGATAAGAGAGTCACCAAGAAAAAGGCAGTAACCAGTAATCGAGCGCCGAGTAGTTGGGTCCCCTGCCCAGTCGGTATCAGAGTATGCACGAAGAGCTAGAGAGGAGGAGGACGAGAAGAAGAGCGACCGAGTGATAGTGCCACGAAGGTACCTAAGAGTCCAAAGAAGAGCAGCGTAGTGAACAGAGTGAGGGGCATCCACAAACTGGCTGAGAATACTGACAGCATGGGCAATATTCGGTCTGGTGATGCAGAGATAAACGAGCTGGCCAACTATCTCGCGGTACCTGGTAGGATCTGAGAGGGGCTCACCGCCAGTAGGGCGGAGTTTCACATGAAGTTCAAGAGGAGTGTCAACTGTACAGCAATCAGATAGTACAGCCAGAGCAAGAATGTCAGCTGTGTACTTCTGCTGAGAAAGCAGAATCCCCCTAGTGCTCCTAGCAACCTCCAGGCCAAAGAAAATAACGCAGAGGACCCAGATCCTTTATCTGAAATTGGCTCCGAAGATGCTCCTGAAGGGAGGCTATGGCACGGGTGTCATCACCAGTAAGAATCATGTCATCGACATAGAGAAGGATGATGGCCCGGTCATGGGGGGAAGTCCGCACAAACATAGAATGGTCTTGAAAACTCTCTACAAAGCCGATTTTAGTAACTGCCTGACAGAAACACTCAAACCAGGCACGAGGAGCCTGTTTGAGGCCATAGATAGCTTGACGAAGACGACATACATACTGAGGAGGTGTGCTGAGGCCCGGAGGAGGCTGCATATAGACAACCTCAGAGAGATCACCGTGAAAAAAAGCATTCTTCACATCCATCTGTAATAGGGGCCAACCCTTAGCCGCAGCAACAACGAGAAGAGTCCGAATAGTGGTCATCTGAGCTACTGGAGCAAATGTCTCATCATAATCAATCCCATACTTCTGAGTGAAACCGCGAGCAACAAGACGGGCTTTGTACCGGTCAATAGAACCATCTGGGCGATGCTTGATCTTGAAGACCCATTTGCAGCTGATGGGCGCGATACCAGGAGGTAGAGGCACAACGTCCCATGTCTGAGTCTGCGCAAAAGCCTGAAACTCCTCAGCCATAGCCTGCTGCCACACAGGGTACT
The DNA here is from genome assembly GCA_947650365.1 of Chamaelirium japonicum. Lineage (NCBI taxonomy): Eukaryota > Viridiplantae > Streptophyta > Magnoliopsida > Liliales > Melanthiaceae > Chamaelirium > Chamaelirium japonicum. Next base: position 51,773,038 of record OX393552.1, on the reverse strand, counting down.
GCAATGCCTCTCTATAAGACCTAGGCTCTCTATCTGTGTAAAGGGCAGTAAGGTAGGTAACGAATTGAGGCGAGTAGGAAGTGACAACTGCAAAACCAAAGTGATCAGGGGAGTAGCCAAAGCAGTCGGGAGGGCGATGCTCGCACTGGGGGTAGCGAGGAGGACTGTGAGGATTCGCATCCGGTAGAGGTAGGCTGCTTGAAGTGAACGGAGTACCAGAGGAGTCACTGACAGACCAAGACGGGACCGGTGGAATGTCGGATGGAGGATAAGCAGACATAGGAGACGAGGGATCCAAAGGAGATGAAGAACTCAAGCGTGTAGCAGGGATGACGACGGAAGTAGGAGGTAAAGACTCAAGAGCAGGAGCAGGAGGAGGAGCGGAGAAAGGAGGAGAAGGTGAAAGAGAAGGAGGCATCTCAAGGAAGGAGAGATCTTGAGACGCAGGAGAGTAGTAAGGAACATGTTCAACAAAAGTGACATGTCGAGAGATGCGAAGACGACGAGCGAGGGGGTTATAGCAACGATACCCCTTGTGCTCAGAACTGATGCCCAAGAGTACACTTAGTGGACCTAGCTAACAGTTTGTTACGCTCATGAGAAGGAAGGAGGACAAAACATGTGCACCCAAAAGTACGCAACATGCTGTAATCAAGAGTCGTGCCATAGAGATGCTCATGAGGCGAAACACCTGCGAGGACAGAGGAAGGGGTGATGTTAATAAGGTTGACAGAGGTCAAAATGGCCTCTGCTCAGAAGGTGCGAGGAACACATGAGAAGATAAGCTGAGCATGAGTTGTCTTAAGAATATGACGATGCTTTCGTTCTGCAACACCGTTCTGCTTATGAGTATGAGGACATGATTATTGAAAAAGAGTCCTATGAGACTGAAGGATAGACCGCATTGTAGAAGAGAGATATTCGCGGGTACAATCGGACCTAAAAGTTTTAATACGTGCATGAAACTGAGTATGAACCATGTTGGTGAAGGTCTGATAGACGGTGGGAATGTCAGAACGCTGACGAAGGAGATACACCCATGTAAAACGAGAATAATCATCAATAAAGCTAACATAGTAAAAATAGCCAGTCATAAAAGAAAGAGGTGCAGGACCCCAAATATCTGAGTGCATTAGATCAAACGGATTACAGGACTGCGACAAACTGGTAGAAAAGGAACTAACATAATGCTTAGCCAACTGACATCCAGTGCAAAAAGAAAGACGAGAAAATGAACCACGACCTAAAGCACCCGATTGGAAAAGACTTTTAAGTCGAGTTTCAGACACATGACCTAGCCTCCGATGCCACAGGTCGGCATCAGAAGAAACAGCACTACAGACGACCGAAGGAGAGACAGGAGGTAAATGAAGATACTCCAGGTGATATAGGCCACCAACCCTACGAGCAGCACCAATCCTCTGTCCCGAGCGTGAATCCTGCACAACACAAAAAGAGGGAGAGAAAGCAACTGTCAGACCGGAATCACAAAGGCTGCTAATAGAAATCAGGTCCATGCGAAGCTGAGGAGCATATAGAACAAATGGTAAAGAGAGAAAGCCCGAAGTGATGGACCCAGTCTGCGAGATGGCTAGAAGAGAGCCATCCGCAGTGTGGATTGGAGGAATGCGGTGGGTGGGAGAACATGCAGTAAGAATAGAGTGGTCAGGTGTGGTGAGAGGCCCCAGAGTCCATAATCCAAGGTGCAAAGGTATCCGAGGTGGCAGAGAAGGCAGAGAGACCGGAGGGGGGGCAGGAAAGACCAGTAGTAGGCTGTAGAAGGAGCTGCTCAAGACGTATCTCGAGACGCTGAAGGCGATCCGTCGTAGTAGTTGCGGTAGAAGAGGGGGCAGGAATAGTAGTGCTAGCAACGACAACCGCATGTCGATTACGGTGAGGTGAGCTTGCACGCTTTTCTGGGTAGAGAAGCCAACAGGAGTCAATCGTGTGCCTCGTCTTGCCACAGTGGGTGCATCGCCGAGTATCAGGCAGACCGGCGGGACGAGATCCACCACGAAAAAGAGGAATTTTTGGGGGGTGAGTGGCCGCTAAAACCCCCTCAAAGCTAGAGGGTACAGGTGCCCTGCGTGCAGCCATGGTGCACAGACGTGTCTCCTCGGCAAGAAGCTCAGCGATGACAGCATCGAGACGAGGAAGCGGATCTCGATGAATCAACTGACCCGCAAGAGGAGAGACCTCAGGGCGTAGAGCCATCAGAAATTGGTAAAGTTGTCGACGTTCTCGAAAAAGCTGTAACTCACGCCAGGAGGCACTGACTCTGGATACCTCCAACAGAGGGGGCTCCAAGGCCTGGAGCTCACACCAATAGCCGCGCATAAGGCTATGAAACTGCTGAATGGTCTGCTCCCCCTGCTGAGCAGACTGGGCCTGAGATAAGAGCTGATACTCGCGGGCCCTGCTTTGTTCCACAAAGCGCTCAGTAAGGTGGGCCCAGAGCTCTGCCGCAGGAGAGAAAGTGACAAGATCTGCACGAAGAAAGCGATCGACCGAGGCAACTAGAAAGGCACGAACGCGGCGGTCACGAACAGTCCAAGAGTCAGAGGCCACGGGATGAGAGGTTGCTGTAGAGGTTGCAGTAGGAGCAGGAGTTGAGCCGTCGAGGTGACCGTATAAGGCACGGCCATCCAAAACACTCCGGACTGTAGCCGACCACGCAGTCCAATCCACGACTGTCACAAGAGGAAAGTCCGTAGAGACTGGGAGAAAATCCCTTGTCTGCTCGATAGGTGTCGCCGAGAATTGGGCTGAGGACACTCCAGAGGCCTTATCAGAAAAAGGCCATGAGTTACAGGGCGCAGCGCAGGTAGGAAGAGCAGTACGGGATAGGCACAGGTGCGGGATGGCACTGGTGTGGGATAGGCACTGGTGCGGGATAGGTACAGATGCGGGATACTCGTCCGGTGCGGGATACTCATCCGGTGCAGAATTTGTGTCCGGTGCGGGATATTTGCACGGTGCGGGATAGCACCGTGCGGTTCGGACTCGGCAGGGCGCATGTTCGGCTTCGGTGCCGAGGGGCGGCGCGAGGTCGGAGAAAGGCGCAGCGGACGAGCGCAAGGGCCGGGGCCGGGGCCGGTGGTCGGGGGCCGGGCGCAGGGGGCTCGCTCTGGTGCAGGGCCGTGGTCGACGGACGGCGCTCGGCCGGGCCGGAGGGGAGCAGCGCCGTGGCCGGCTCCGGTGTCGACGGATGGTGCTCGGCTGGGCCAGAGGGGAGCAGCGCCGGGGCAGGCGGGCGCAACGGACAGGCGCAGTGCCGGGGCGGACGTGTTTGGCGCCGGTGCAGGGGACGTGATCGGGGGCCGGATGCAGGGGGCTCGCTCCGGTGCAAGGGACGTGATCGGGGGATGGCCGTGGTCGGCTCCGGTGTCGACGGACGGCGCTCGGCCGGGTCGGAGGGGAGCAGACGGTGCTTGGAGAGAGAGAGAGAGAGAGAGAGAGAGAGAGAGAGAGAGAGATGAGCACGGGTTAAGAACCCGGCTCTGATACCATGTTACGAACACAGTAGACTTGGAGGAAAAACTCCATATATTATCTCTATAATCTCTCTCATTACATAAGACTACCTCTCTATATATAGAGGGAGAACGCACATCATTGTGTTACCACAACCAAGGTGGGACTATAATACTAACAAATAATGGGTGCTCTAACCAAATAAAGAAACACTAAAAGTGAAATGACTGATTCAAAAAGTTAAAGGGTATATAAAACACGGATTCCAAAAATAAGTGAATAAGTGCTTTCTTTGGGTGGGAGGTAAGTCAAAATAATCTTTTTTTTTTCTTTCTCTTTCTTGTTTTTTCCTCTTCATCCCTCTCGATCTCTATCTCTATCCCCCTTCAAACACAGTAGTCACCACCCCCTAACCCTAATTAAGAAAATCCTAACCATTGATCCCCCATGATCCCTGCATCATCCAGTCCCCCTCCTCCCTCTCAAGAAATTAATTGGTGGGTTAGGGTTTGAAGGTTTTTTTGTATCTCCACCATCCCCTTTAAGAAATTGGATTCAGAGGAGCTAATCTGGTCGTAGAGGGGTAGAAAAGAAAAAAGAAAAAAGAAAAGAGGGGGGAAGAAGAGAGGGCTGACCTGGTTGGCGGCCCTTGGCTCTGACCGTTGCTCTCCTCTTTGCTCCTCTCCGACGGCTGCTCCCCTCCAAGCTCTGGTTATGGCATCTTTTGCCTCGACTAAAGCCACCAAACCAGAGAGAAGGGAGGGAGAGGAGGGGTCGGACTCTCCTTGCTCCGGCTCCTCTTCCACAAATGCTACCCCTCCTCAGTGGGAGATGGAGATCATAAGAAGGGATTAGGGCTTCCGTGAGGGGGAGGAGGGGGCTAGATGATGTGGGGATAAAGGGTGATCAATGGTTAAGGTTTTCGTAAATAGGGTTGGGGGCGGGCGGCTGTGTTTGAAGGGGGATAGAGATAGAGATCGAGAGGGATGAAGTGTGAAAAATGAGAGAGAAAAAAAGAGAGATTATTTTGACTTATCCCCCCATTTTGATATGTGTTTTGTGTTACCCCCCCTAAATTGTTCAATATTAGGATTACCCCCATCTCCCCCCTATTTTCATGCTCGACAGACGATTCCATCAAAAATATAGGAGGGGGGGATCCTAATTTTGAACAATATGAGGGGTAACACAAAACACATTATCAAAATAGGGGGTTAAGTCAAAATAACCCAAAATAAAAGGGAAATTTTATTCATACCCCAAAAATCTATAAGTAGTCCCCGTCTCCCGCCAGTTTTACAGTAACTTACACAAAAAAAATTTAAAATATCATTTATACCCTTATCTTATACTCCACATCCAATTAAAACCTAAAACATAAACTTTTCGGCATCGACTGCAATTGGAAAGATATTGCAGTCAAGATTCTCCCGATCGGATTCCTCCAAACGGGATCTAACCCCTCTAGCAATGGAGAGAGAAGAGAGACATCTCTCTCTCTCTCTCTCTCTCTCTCTCTCTCTCTCTCTCTCTCTCTCTCATGGTGCTTCAACATCGAAAAGGAATGGGGTACCCTATACTCATGGGGCTTCAACATCGGAAAGAAATGGGGTATGATCAAGATGGGGCGGGCCATTTAACTGGGGTGTATTCAAGGTGGGATATAAGAGGAAGGGTATTTTTGGGATAAAATTGGGGTATGATCAAAGAAAACGAGGTGTGTTCAAGTTTGCTGGAAATGTGGGTTAATTACAGATTTTTGGGGTATGAATAAAATTTTCCAAATAAAAAGGATATACAAAAAACTGAAGGATAAAAAAAATGCTTTCGTTGAGAGTTGAACTCAAGACCCCCATCTCCCCCCTATTTTCATGCTCGACAGACGATTCCATCAAAAATATAGGAGGGGGGATCCTAATTTTGAACAATTTGAGGGGTAACACAAAACACAGTATCAAAATAGGGGGTTAAGTCAAAATAACCTAAAATAAAAGGAAAATTTTATTCATACCCCAAAAATCTATAAGTAGCCCCCGTCTCCTGTCAGTTTTACAGTAACTTACACAAAAAAAATTTAAATATCATTTATACCCTTATCTTATACTCCACATCCAACTAAAACCTAAAACATAATCTTTTCGGCATCGACTGCAATTGGAAAGATATTGCAGTTAAGATTCTCCCGATCGGATTCCTCCAAACGGGATCTAACCCCTCTAGCAATGGAGAAAGAAGAGAGACATCTCTCTCTCTCTCTCTCATGTGGCTTCAACATCAGAAAGGAATGGGGTACCCTATACTCATGGGGCTTCAACATCGGAAAGAAATTGGGTATGATCAAGATAGGTCGGGCCATTTAATTGGGGTGTATTCAAGGTGGGATATAAGAGGAAGGATATTTTTGGGATAAAAATGGGGTATGATCAAAGAAAACGGGGTGTGTTCAAGTTTGTTGGAAATGAGGGTTAATTACAGATTTTTGGGGTATGAATAAAATTTCCCAAATAAAAAAGATATACAAATAACTGAAGGATAAAAAAAAAAATGCTTTCGTTGAGAGTTGAACTCAAGACCTCCCGCTTACTAAACGGGTGCTCTAACCAACTGAGCTACGAAAGCATATTTGTTGAAGAAACAAATACTTTATTAATAACTATAAGTTAGCAGGCCATCGTGAGGCCATCCATATCGTTCGTGCATTGCACGAGATAAGAAAGCAGTACTAGTATCTGTATAAAAGGATTTCCGGACGATCGCCGGAGGGCTTGGGTTAGGGTTTCGGCAAGAATCTAATCAAAGTTCCGGCAGGAAGGAGGCCATGGAATCCGATTCGTGGAGCATCTTCGCCGCCGCGTCGAAGCGCCACCAGTCCGCTCTCCAATCGCGATACGGTGAGCCCCAGAGATCCTGAGCTTCCAATTTTTCCTTTGGTTTCGGTTGTTTTGAGTGGGTTCCTGATCGGGAATTCGGTTCTTCAGATCTGTATCTAGGGTTCGAAGAGACCGACTGCGGCGACGACGACCCCCGAGCTGAGTTCCCCTGCCCATTCTGCTCTGAGGACTTTGACATTGTCGGCCTCTGCTGCCACATCGACGATGAGCACCCAGTCGAGGCCCAGAACGGGGTATTACTTCCCGACTCTCTTCGTAGATGCGCGATGATCAGATCATCGGAAAAAAAAAATTGGATTTTTGTTTTCCTTGGGATCTTAATATTGTGTTCATATTTGCTTTAAGTACAAATTTTGGATCTTTTCGTGTTTCTATTAACTCTTTGGTCCTGTTTGCGCTATATTAGCTTATATTGTGAAGTATGAGTGAAGAACCACATGATATTCAGGCTTCTCCTGCTATTGCTTTGTATGCTGGGGTTTCCATTCACTCATATATTATCTTATTTTTCTTAATTCATTATTCATTCGTAGAGTTGAATTTTTCCTTTAGTTTCTTAAAACAAATTTTCTTTTATCTTCTGCCGAACACTTTCGTGGTGATTTTGGTCGCTTATTAAGTAACTAGTACAGTTCAGTGTTAGCTGTTTTCTCATCGTTCACTAAAAAAGAATGAAGCGGTAGGGTGTAACCACGAAAAGGGGGTTCGGAGGGAACGTGACAATATTCAAGCCTAAATTTAGAAATGAGTGAGCTTATTTTTTTGCCTTTGCAGTCTGGACTAAAAGTCAGGATTAGCGTTCATTTAAATAGCACTAAGAAGTTTTTCTCATCGGCAACAAAGGTTTCAGGGGAGTTGATAGATTGGAATTGAAGACTACCACCACTTGGTCACTCTATGTCAGTATATTAAGCATGACTCGCCAAGGTCTCTTCTAACTTCTGAGATGCGGGGCATTCCTCTCAGTCTGGGATCCCTTTCCAGCCCGATCATTCTTCTTCTAATTTATTGAACAACGATCAGAGCCTTCTTCAGTTGTCTTAGAACTACCTCTCTGAAAAACCCTTCTTCTCTTTGTAGAATAGTCTTAGACTGTCTTCTTTCTTAGAAATAGTAGTGGAAAATTTCCACATTGCACTCTCTTTCGATTCTTCATTCATGTTTTTTTGAGTATGGAGATTTGAAGCATTTTTGTCATTAAAGGAAAGGGAAGACTGACAATTCATACTCTTCTTTCTTTAGTTCTAGACTGGCCAATCAAGTAGTTCTATTTGCCCGAGCCTGAAGGAGACTAATTTTGAGGATCAAGCCGCTACTCTATTAAAAGCTGTTCTTTTTTTTAGAGGAGAGCTTGCTGGAAGATCATTTTATCTTTATATGTCAATATCTAACCCACAAAAAGGTGAGCTAATCCAACCAATCTTGCTTGCACATTGGAAAGATCCACAACTATATTTCTCCATCGAATATAAGATGCCAGAGGTGTGTATTCTCTAGCCCATGCTAAAGTTTGTCATTCTTGCCAATATCCCCACCGGGGAATTATGAACATAAATCTAGTGGCTCAAACAAGAACATGGGAGAGAGAAATAGAGAATATGGCACACCAATAAACCCTTGGGGTGTCTTAGCTTAGACAGTCATTAATCAGGTACAATACTACTCGTATAGACTGTATAGTAACACTCGCCATCAAGCTTTAATAGAGGTACCAATCATGATTAGCTTGTTGCATAAATCATCAGAAAAATTACTTTATTCCAAAGCTTTTGTAAACACCTCTCTTAGTGGTTCGACAGATTTAACATAGGAAGTAGTAATCTATTTTTTCATGACCATATCCGAATTAAGTGACAAATCACTTCAATGTGTTTCATTCTCCTATGGAATACATGATTATTTGCAATATACATAGTTTCTTGTTTCATGGATTTAAAATTTGACAATTTCCAAGCGAAGTGCCTAAAATATTTCGGTTTGTTGACCATTCGATATAGAAAGACTGTGAAATCTAGACATCACCAGATTTTGATGATGTTGATTAAGATTTCGGTGTTTGACTCAATTAAGGTCACATTTAATTTCGGTCGACATTTCTTGATTCCTATCAAATTCCGGATATTTTGGTTGAAAGTTTTTTCAAAATACAAAATTTCCAATGTCATTTCTTTTTAAATCTAAAAGTTTTGCTTTGTTTGACCTACCAAAACTGACATTTAAAACCTTGGCTTGATTATTGCAAAACGTCTTAATGGGAGTATTAGTGGTAAGCCTTATTTTTGGCAAGAGATGTAATATGCACTATTTCACAAGCAATATGAACCAGTGCTCTATACACAACTTCCGCACTCGATCTAGCTACGACATTATGCTTTTTACTCTTTCATGTAACTAGGGCTGCAAACAACCTAGTCATTCATGAATGGTTCACATACAAGCTTGTTATGGGCTCCTTCGAGTTTGTTCCATTTTTAATCGAGCCAAGCCCAAGCCTAACCCTGGAGTTTAGGCTCATTTATTAAAGATACAAACTCAAAGAGACCAAAGCTTGACTCAATTAGGTTTGCAAACATACTTGTTTAGGGCTTGTAAATATGTTTGTAATCAGGCTCGTGAAGGGCTTGAATAGGCCCTGCATGTATAGTCCTAGCTTTTGACCGAGTCTGAAAGATCGTGAATAAGCTCGATAAGGGCATGTTCGAGTTCTTTCGATTATTAATTGTGTCGAGCCCAGCCCTGAACGGTTCATTTAATAAATGAACCAAGCTCAAACAAACAAAAGCTCAACTCAATTTGATTATTAATTGTGGCAAGTTGAGCTTGAACAAACAAGCTTTTAACCAAACCGAGCTCAAATAGAGCAAAGCTCGGCTTAGCTCGTTTGTAGCCTTATATGTAAACAGATTTTCGCTGATAAATGCACAATTGAATGGCTGCATGCGACTGAACTTTATCCAAATGGTATCTAGCCTAATTGAATATGCAAATGCTACAATATCAAGATGGTTTAAAGTAAAAGTGAAGTGGCGCTCCACAGATAAAGCGAACGAGTTATCGTGACAGGATGATGGTCGGGGTGTTGATGGGGTTGTCAGAGACCACGGGTAAGCAGTCGATTCATGACGGGACTGTGGGCCATGGCTACTGGTTCGGTTAGTTGGACTGGTTGCAGTGGTCAATTGCTGCTTCAGTCGGTTTGACCGGCTGGTCTGGCAGCGTGAGGCATGTGTCAGGGCTGGGTGACACCGAATAAAGAGAACGAGGGGTTGGGGGGTGTGGGGGGCGGCCAATGATGATGTTGGTGGGGATTGTTGTTGAGGACGAAGAAGATGATGATGATGACGATCTCGATCACGCTAAAGAAAGTAAAGGCCATTTGGCTCTTGCCTGGGTCTCTTCCCTCTATTCATTTTCAAACCGTAAAGGAAATTCTTGTTCTGTATTCAATTTCAGCATTATAAAAGATGAGAGCTACATGGATATATATAAAGTGGAAACCCTAATGATTAATGGGTTGAAAAACCAATATAGGGAGAGGAAACTGTGTCCCACCTGCTGCTTGGATGCTTCTTCGCTAGGCACGTGTGGGATCAGTTTGAAGATAAGGGGGGTATCACATCTCACCCTCGGACACTACGAGCCCTTTGGAGTTCGTGGAGAAGGAGAAGAGTTCCAGCTGGAATCAGGAAACCTTGGGATTTGCTAGTAATGTCTATCATCTGGGTACTCTGGCTGGAGAGGAACAACCGCATCTTCAACGGCAAAGCTGCAGGAGCGGAGCATCTTTGTCATTCGGTGTCCTCGATTTTCAAGACATGGATCATTCCATGGTACAGCAAACTAGGGGGGGAGGTTCTGGATTTTTGTAACATGGTCATTTCGTGATTTTTAATAAATTCTGGTCGGGGTCTGCCTAACCCTCCCTCCTTTAGGAGGGGTTCTCAAAAAAAAAAAAAAACCAATATAAAGGCCTTTATAGATTGGGCTCACATAATGCAGATCTTTAGCCCATTTAATTTTCCAGAAGTAGAATAATACATAATTAAAACACAAGCAATAAATAAAGGATTTTTTGCATATAACCCCCTAACAAATAATGATATTATAAATAACCACCTAACTTTTAAAGTTTTATAACCAACTCCTTCACATATTCTAATATTTAATAAAATCTCCCCACCGTGAACATTTTCCCTTGAGTTAAATGAATAAAACCTAAAAAGTGGGGCAAAAAAATCACAGTGGGGGGATTTTATTAATTGTCATAATATATGAGGGCTTATTAAAAAATGAAGGCTTTTTTATAATATCAATAGTTATTAGGGGTTATATGTAAGAATCCCATAAAGAGTCCAATAAGTCATGCCCCCCCCTACTAGATGTAATCTCCAAGCCATAGCCTGATCGGATGGGCTGTTTTCATCGAGTAAACACGCGTCACATCCGGTCGAACTAGGTAGGTGTCCCAACTATCCATCCTACCTTGTTTTTGCATTTTAATCAAAATTCGGCCATTAGTAGCTGAACTGGCATATTGAATTTTGAGAGCATTGGCCCTTTAAAATTCACAGTTACATTTCTGTGAAAGGATTGCATTTTGTTAAGTCGCATTGGTGAATTTTTTTCAATGGCTGTATTGTACTATCTCATGTTAGCGGTCTACTAATATGCATGAGTACTAAAGCAAAAAAACCCTTGAAATCCAAAACCAATATTTTTTGTCATCTTAAATTGAAACTTGAAAGTCTAATATATATCTCTGGTGCATTCATTGAAACGACATTTGCACAGCTCATCAATAACATTTATACATAGAATTACATCTTGATCCCTTCGATACGATACAAAGGCATTGGATGATGCATGAAAGAATTAACTTTTAGACAACGAAGTGAAATTAGATAATTCTAACTTTTTGTTTTTGTGTGTAATGTTATATGATTCAAATGGTAGCAAAAGCACTCTCATCTGGCACTGTATTGTTCACTTTTGGGTTCCCTAAACGAGGACCATTGATGTCTAAAATTTGATATTGCAGGTATGTCCAATTTGTGCAGCGAGGGTTGGGATAGACATGGTTGGGCACATAACAATGCAACATGGAAATTTCTTTAAGATATCCTTTCTTCTATATGTATTGTTTCTTGTTTATCTTGAAGTTTGGTGATCTGTGCGGTATGTGTCACACTTACCCTAATAAGCTTTTGCTTAAGAAGTTGAACTGTCAGGATGGTCACATTGTCTATGTTCATTTTTGTATCAGTAAACCATGTTTGTCATTGAATTGTGTTCCTTAACAAGAACTTACATACAACGTAGAAGGAGATTCCGCAAAGGTTCATCAGGGTCTCATTCTACGCTTTCTTTGTTGAGAAAGGAGCCAAGGGAAGGGAATTTACAATCACTTCTCGGGGGGTCCTACACAGTTACTCCTTCCACTGCATTGAATGATCCATTTCTGTCATCATTGATTTACACCTTTCCTGTTGTTGATTCATCAAGGGATGTACAACTTGAGTCCGTGGATGAAGAAAGCCTGGTTAACCAGAATCCAGATGTGAAAGCTGTAGAAAGGTATTTCGGATTGGTACTTTTGCTAATTCTCTTATCTTCCCTACCAATATATTCTCACCGCATAACTGTGGTGGATTGAGTGTGATTGTTTATTTCTTGCAATTCCTTTTTGAGATACCTTAATGGTCATTGCTATATGAAATGTTAGCCATTAAACATTTAAAAGGTATGTTAGATGTACTGTTCCATTTGTGCTGAATTCTCATTGATCTCGGACAAGCTGATTTCATAGAAATTTAGATGCAAATGTTTTATGAGAACAAAAATAACGATCAATTAGCAGAACTTGTAATGAAATGAATTAGAGATTATCTTGTCATAATTGTGTTGAATAGCTCGTCTTTGCTATCCTTTACTCATTATTGGATTGAAATAAATGTTATACTGAATTTTTGGAACATGTGCTTGTGAAGTGTGATTTTTTGTCACTTTGATCTGTACATTTCTTATTTTGCTTGGCCAAACATTAGTAATAATGTGTAAAAAACTTTTAGGTAGTTGCGATTCTTTTGCCTTGCTAGTTAGGGAAGCATTTAGATCGGAGATGGATTTAGGCTGATCTGATCCATTAGGAACCTGATCTGACAAATTTTAACATAATATATTATATTTTAACCATTGTTAGATTAGATTGCTTTATATCTAAGGCCTCAAGGGTAAATATAAAAAAGATTATCATGGTCCCCCGATCGAGACTTAGCTTTTATCTTGGTCCTTTCGAGTCCCAAGGTCGGAATCGCTTGTTCTTCTGTGGATTCAATGCTCAACGATATCTCAACCATCAGATGTACTGTCCACGATCCGAATTCTATCTGATCCCTATTGAAACAGATATGGATTGGGTTTTTTGATCCGATAACAATTTGAATCCGATTACCCGTTTACTAAACGGATCTGAATTGGATATGGCCTAATCCGATCCGTTGACAGGTCTACCAAAAAGCTGCATGTATGAACTGGATTAGTTGAAACTTGGGTGGCACCACATGTCGCCCGCCACAATCGCTTGTTGGCACCGTTGCCAACTGACCACCACCGCCCGACCATGGCCACCACCACCACGGTGTGGCCGTCGGCCACAGTCTCCTACAACCACTTACCACAAATGACCAAGCAATCGTTTTGCAATTGCATGGTAGTTGTAATTCATGCTCTTCCAAGTGCTTGAATTGTAACTCATACTTTTTCAAGTGCATGGGGTGTAACTCCAATGACCAGTTGCAACTCCTCCCAACCAAATGGGATCTAAGGAATTCACTCCTTGAGGAGAGCGGTTAGGGTTCAAATCCCATTAGACGGGTAAAAATGAGAAGGTGCTTGGATTTTGTTCACTCATGACTCATGACTCATGAGGGGAATGGGTTCGGGTTAAAACATTCAGTAATGGGTCTAATAAGATAGGAAAAAGTCATAATATTGTGGCTAATTACAAGTGGGGATTTTTTCAAGTTCCCAAAACAATGATCGAATGTGAATGTTAGGGTCGGTATGGGCTCGTCTCGGGACGGGTTACGTGTGTGTGGGTGGCAGTGTAGAGATAGAGAGAGAGGTAGAGGCGATGCTTTACATGGAAAAAAAAATCCGTTTAACGAGGGAAAAACCACGGCATGTGTATGCTGAATTACACTATGTTTGTTGAGCAGCGAGGTGCACACACGCAAGGCTAACTTGCACTCAAGAGGGAGAGGGAGTAGAGAGCTTAGTGGGGGTACCGGTTCCACCTTCTAACCCTTCTTCTAGAGCTCTCCTCGCCTAATAAATTAATAATAGGAGGGAGCTTGAGGAGGGAGGTCGGTCAAGGCGCCAGCTTGGATGTGCCGTAGTGTCAACTTTTGTGGTCATGTTCGTCTGGGAAAGGGCGGCAAGCCTAAGATAACATGTGCAGGAGCAGGACGCCGCCTAGACCGTTGGCGCTGCCAATTAGTTGCGTGTCGAGGTTTTTTTTGTTGAAGTGTAATGTCCTTTGACTCCTTTCGTAAGTCGAGTGTCATAGGTTTCGGAGGGAAAAGCTTATCGAGGCTGTTGAGTTTTGTGAGGTCGCCTTTGAAGGGTGACGTCTTCCTGGGCGGTGATAGCCGTTGCTAGGGCTTCTAGGCATCCATACTTATGATGGCGGGGAGGCCTGTGCTCGAGTACGCGACATTAGCCTTTGCCTTTAGTGGTTACCCTTTTTGCGTCATGTGCTTCTGCAGTGTCTTGATGGTCGCAACCCACTTCGGGGGTACTATTCTGAGTCGAATCGCCAGGGGTGCCCTGATTGGCCTAGGCGGTGCCTTCTTTCGGTGGGCTTTCCAGCCCTGAGTGGGGGCCCAACAACTACTTTGGTTAGGACACTAGAATAAATAGGACATTTGAATATACAACTCGATCTTCGATAATTTGGTTGATAGGACGAAATGCATCTTTTGAGAAGGAAATGTATGTACTACCATTGTTTATAGGGATGAATTTTCCTCTAATGATGTAAAAATTTTCACCACCACGGCATCAATCGACAGCATTGAATACCCATCTCTTTTCCTCCGAACTTCGTTACCCAAGAAATAAAAAACCTTTCTTTCCTCTGAATGATTTGTGTTTCAGCTGCTCATTTCTTGCCGTCTTTCAAATGCAACCGTATGGTTCTAATCGATTTGTTTTGTCTCCAGCGTGGAGTCGTCGTCTCTGCCGGGCCAGGATCATGAGGAGAGAGCTCGGAGGAGCGGGTTCGTGCAGGATCTTTTGCAGTCTACGTTATTCGACGATGCCTTATGATTGTGAGAAGGTTGCGAGTGCAGTCGGTGGGTGAGGTCGCCTCTCTTTATAAAGAAAGGGGGGTGGGTTTGCGGTGTATATTTAGAATTATCTTGTTATTAGAGGATGGGATGTATTTACGTAATGTTATTATTTTGTCATCGCGATCGGATGGAACCCTGGTTTTCTATGGGACTGTTGGTGTATATTTCGATCGGAGAACTAGTGGGAATAATCTATAAATACTTATAAAGCCGAGACCTATATAGCCACGCTTCAGTGAAAAGCGGATCTGCAGGGTCAGCTTCCGCGTTATCAAACAAGGGTTTAGTGTTGTAAACTTTTGATGATCGGACTCGTGCATTAGACCTAATCGATGAAAATCCTATTCAGATCAACTCCAGGATCGGTTGGTTCTCGACACGACATTTTTATGGATCATTTGCTGTCTCCCTGATCAAAAGAGCTCCATGACTTGAGCATTATATTGCTGTTTCTTTTAAGTTACAAGTGTACTTTTGTTTGGAAAAATGCTGTTTAGCCAACCTGTTTCTCCAACTTCTTTTGCCTGCCTGACGACCATAAGGCTATAAAGGCAGTCACCTAAGGCCTCACGTGGGCATCCAAATAGTAGGGTTCTGATCAATGACTCTCCTTAATAGAAGATGAAGATTTACAATTCTGATTAAGGACTCCTACCTAGATCTAATCAATGAGAGGTCTCCTTTGCGGATGATTACCGGAGTGTGGCCGGGTGTTGGTGTTAGGCTGATTGTTCTGTATCCTTTGCGGATGATTGCTTATTGTTTGCAAGGGCTGATCTTTTCCAGTGTGAAACCCTAGCCTCGGCGATCAAAGACTACTGCGATGCTTCAGGAGATCAGCTCCGTTACTCTCGGGAAAGAAAGTTAAACCTCGATTGAGTAGTAGCAACTCTAACTCGGAGATCTTGGGCGCTATTCGTTACTTGGGGGTCCAGATTTCTGTCAAGCGGACCCCCATGTAACACAATGTTAATGAGATGGTTGGGAAAGTTGTTATGAAAATTTTAGGCTAGAAGGCTAAGGCCTTGGCCTTCAGCGGAAGAATCACCCTTCTAAAAGTTTTTTTTTTTTTGCTGGACAAGCCAAGCTGTCAGAGGACATGGCGCTAGAGCAAGAGCTTAATGAGATCCGAAATCGAAATGGGGGGAGGCAGTTAGCAGCTATTATTGAGAGAGAGAGAGAGAGAGAGAGAGAGAGAGAGAGAGAGAGAGAGAGAGAGAGAGGAACATGACTTTGTATGCCCATGCAAATAAGGCCTCAATTTGTTCTCCTCTATTAACATACATAGAGGTTTCCGAATTTACTAATTTTTTATGGATGTTATATCTATGTTAAGGTGATCATCCTCACAAAAAATCAAGTTCTGAAATATCTAAGCATTTTATATAAGCTCTTCAAATTAACGATTGAAATGGACGACTGATAAAGCTTCTATCATTTTGATGGCCCTAAATGTTTCAGAATTTATTGATTTTTGGTGGATATGTTATCTATAGCAATATGATCACCCTCACCAAAAATTAGCAAATTTTGAAATCTCTAGGTGTATCAAAATTATAGAAGTTGTATCGTCTATCCATTTCAACCGTTAATTTGATGAGCTTATTTGAAATGATTAGATGTTTTAGAATTTGCTGATTTTTTAGTAAGGTTGATCACCTTAACATAAATATCACATCCATAAAAAATTAGTAAATTCAGAAACCTCTATGCATGTTAATAGAGGAGATACATTGAGATCTTCTTTACATGGACATATAAAGTCATGCTTTTATCTATATCTATATATATATATATATATATATATATATATATATATATATATATATATATATATATATATATATATATATATATATATATATATATATATATATATATATATATATATATATATATATAAATGCGGCATGCGGTGCGTGCGGCGTCGCACCGCAGCGCCTGATGCACCGCTGCGGTGCGTGCGATGCACGCTGCGCTGCATCAGGCGGCTGCGGTGCGACACCGCACGCCGCATCCTAACACGCCTATATATATATATATATATATATATATATATATATATATATATATATATATATATATAGAATACGGGGTATGAGCTGACAGCCCATTTGCTGAAATGGGCTGTCAGCAGGAGCCGTCTGATTGGATGATCACCACCGTTTAAAAAAAAAAAACAACGAACTGCTGCACTGCCATCCCCGACCCGGTCTTCCTCCAGCCCCCTCACCGACCCGGCAGCCCTCCGGCGACCCCCGACCCCTCCGGCGACCTCCGTCCCCACCCGGCAGCATCCCGGCGGACACCCGACCCCCGGCGACATCCCAGCAAACACCTCGGCGGACCACCGGCGAGCCCCGACCCCCTCCGGCGACCCTGTCCCCCTCCGGCAGCCCTCCGACACCCTCCGACAGCCACCCCAGCGCCGGGGTGGCTGTCGGAGGGCGTCGGAGGGCTGCCGGAGGGGGACAAGGTCATCGGAGGAGGTCGGGGCTCGTCGGATGTCCGCCGGGGGGTCGGGTGTCCACCGGGTGTCTGTCGGATGTCCGTCGGGGGCTCGTCGGATGTCCGCCGGGTGGGGACGGAGGCTGCCGGAGGGGTCGGGGGCCGCCGGAGGGCTGCCGCAGGGGTCAGGGGCGCAGAGGGCAGGGGTCGGAGTCGGGGCTATAGCCGGTGCCGGTGGCCGGAGCCGTCGGGGGGTCGGATGCACGGCCGGATGGGGCTGCCGGTGGCCGGAGCCGTCGGGGGCTGCGTTGCCGGTGCCGGTGCCGAATCGCAGGGGTCGGGGTCGGGGCTCCGGTGGTGGGGATCGGGAGAGAGAGGGACAGGGAGAGAGAGAGGGTTCAGTGTTTTGTTGTTTTTTTTTTTTTAAACGGTGGTGATCATCCGATCGGACGGCTCCTGCTGACAGCCCATTTCAGCAAATGGGCTGTCAGCTCATACCCCGTATTCTCTCTCTCTCTCTCTCTCTCTCTCTCTCTCTCTCTCTCTATATATATATATATATGGGTTGGGATCGGCTGACCCAGCAATAACCCAACACCCTTTGATGCACCTAGAGGTTTTAGAATGGGCTGATTTTTGGTAGGCATGTTGTCTATGGTATGTTGATCATCCTCACAAAAAATCAGCTCATTCTAAAATCTCTAGGTGCATCAAATGCGCTCTTCAAATCAACGGTTTTCTACTGTCATTTTTAACCGTTGATTTAAATAGCGCATTTGATGCACTTAGAGGTTTTAGAATGGGCTGATTTTTTGTGAGCATGATCAACATACCATAGACAACATGCCTACAAAAAATCAGCCCATTCTAAAACCTTTAGGTGCATCCAAGGGTGCTGGGTTATTTGCTAGGTCAAAAATTGCTGGGTCATCCGATCCTGACCCATATATATATATATATATATATATATATATATATATATATATATATATATATATATATATATATATATATATATATATATATATATATATATATAGAGGGCTGGGTTCCTATGACATGTCATAGGGAGTACCCTATGACATGTGGTGAATTAATATTGCTAGAATGTTTAGAATGTGCTGAATTTTTTTGAGGGTGATCACCTTACCTTAGATAGAATGTCCACAAAAAATCAAAGCATTCTAAAACTTGTTGGGGCATCAAATGCTAGAAGCTTTATCGGCCATCCATTTTAACCGTTAAATTGAAAATCATATTTGATGCCTCTAGAAGTTTTAGAATGAGCCGATTTTTTGCGGGGGTCCTATCTAAGATAGGGTGATCATCCTCATAAAAATTCAGAACATTCTAAATATTCTAGGGTTGCTAACTCATCACATGTCATAGGGTACTCCCTATGACATGTCATAGGAACTCATTTCCCATATATATATATATATATATATATATATATATATATATATATATATATATATATATATATATATATATATATATATATATATATATATATATATATATATATATATATATATATATGAGGGTTGGGTTCCTATGACATGTCATAGGGAGTACCCTATGACATATGGTGAATTAGTAATGCTAGAATGTTTAGAATATGCTGAATTTTTTTTAGGATGATCACCTTACCTTAGATAGAAGGTCCATAAAAAATCAAAGCATTCTAAAACTTGTTGGGGCATCAAATGCTAGAAGCTTTATCGGCCATCCATTTTAACCGTTAAATTGAAAATCATATTTGATGCCTCTAGAAGTTTTAGAATGAGCCGATTTTTTGCGGGGGTCCTATCTAAGATAGGGTGATCATCCTCATAAAAATTCAGAACATTCTAAATATTCTAGGGTTACTAACTCACCATATGTCATAGGGTACTCCCTATGACATGTCATAGGAACTCATTTCCCTATATATATATATATATATATATATATATAGGGATTTGCTTGAATGCGGCATGCGGTGCGTGCGGCATCGCACCGCAGCCGTGTGATGCACGCGCTGCGTGCATGCGATGCACGCAGCAGTGCATCACACGGCTGCGGTGCACTGCCGCACGCACCGCATGCCGCAGCATAGCAGCCCCCTATATATATATATATATATATATATATATATATATATATATATATATATATATATATATATATATATATATATATATATGAAACAAGTTGCTACCTTCCAAAGCAGTGTTCTTCGTTGCTTTGAAAGGTCGCCGGTGGTTTTCAAAGCCATGAACGATGACAAAGGACATCCGAACTCACAATTGGAAGGTGTTAGAAGTCACTGGAGGTGGTCGCCAGCTATGTATGTCATCGGAGGTCGCCTGATGAGGTGAGGTGATGTATGGACGACTCACAATGGAAGTAGTCACCGGAGTCCTCTATCGGTGGACGCCAACAGGTGGTGTCAACAGAGATAACTGGTAGAGATGATCGCATCGGTGAAGGTGATCGGAGGTTGTTGATGTTGATTCTGGACAAAGATCACATATGACGCGACCGTGGTGGGTCCTATTTATCTAAAACAAGTGCCATTTTCACAATTACAATCACTACAGGGGGACTACTCTGACACTTCTTGATAAATAAATAGCGAAAACAATGAAGGTCCTATTTTTCTGTAAAATACTTTCATCAAAACAAACAGTAAAATTGACATAACCAGATCCAGGGAACCAAAAACAGTTTTGATGAAGTACCAGAACTCCAGTTCCTACTTCCTCCACTTCCACCGTTTCCTGGGAGTTGTGTCCGAACGAATGGCCAAACAGAACGGAAGTCGCCCAACAAAGCTCAGATAGTACCGAATAAAGGCCGGCGCTTTCTCCTCCCTTTCTCCTCTCCTTATCTTGATCAGGAAACCTAGGTCTAGCTTATCCGATTGCCCCCATTGATTCTTGACTACTTTGAAGCAATTCAATGGAGATGGGGTCCCCATCTCACCGTCGTCAATCATCGCGGCCCGCCGGAGTTCTCCGCATTTTCCTCCCACCTTCGCCGCAGCTTCGCCGATCCAGGCGCACGATCACAGGTTCCCACCGATTTCCCCCTTTTGAAGCCGTGATTCGTTTCTCTTCTCCTCCAAAGATTCCACTGACTCCGATTCTACGGTCAGTCTCTGTCTGCACATCGAACAAATCTCGCAGATCAAGAATCTCCGCTTTGGATCATTCCCGCTCTGGTCCTGAGTCGACAGAGTCTGGTGGATGGCAAGCAAGGCTTTATTCTGGCCCACCCCTCCCTTTGGTGTTTCTTACGTGGCGATGAAACTTCGGCGCGACTTCGCCGCAGGTCATGGCTTTCTTCGTGATTCGGGCAGTGGGTCGATCCCTGACTGTTCTGACTGTATATTAGGGTTAGGGTTTGTGGATCCTGCCTGGCTTTCTTGTTCTTTGAGTACGTTCGGATGGTCCTGAAACGGCTCTGTGGGCAGGAAGGAGAGGGGGAAGATGGATCTTTTGTCCCGCAGTCGAAGCGGCCGCGGCGGCCTCTGTTCAAGTGAGTGTATAATTAGGGTTTGTCAGTTGTAGCTCCTTGGATATCGGGATGTTGGTTTGCCCGCTTCTTCTTTGCTCAGTGTATGGTCTTTGTTGTTTATGTTCTGGGTCAGTGCAATGAGGGAAGTTGTGGTGGCACAGTCGATGCAGCGGCATTTGTCGAAGCTGGAACCTTTTATTCGCAGAGTGGTAAGAGATGAGCCCTTTCTCCCCTACTTTACTCAAACTGGTATTTCTTAGGGATTTTTATGTAAGTGGTAGCGGAGGCTTAACTGGGAGGTACAACTCCATAATTTCCTGTGTTACTTGTTTCTTAATATAGAGCCATTTGTTCTGGCAGTTGCTACTTCATTTTTATATTGTTTTTCTCTCTAATTTCAATCTTAGTCTCTCATCATGATGGACGGATTAGAGAGAAATCCGTGTCTGGTCCTCTCTACCCTGCCCGATGGCTGTTTTCCTTTGTTTATTTATTTTTTTCAAATTTTCCCTCTTAAGGCCATTATTTGTTGTTTGTAAATCAAGTGGGGTTATGTCTCGATCTCCCACGTGCAAAAGATACAGGAGACAGAGTTCTCTGTCTGATTCCACGATATCTCTTTTAAATGTTGTTCCTTCAACATTCTTGTACTGAAGGCCAACCATATACATAACACCTGCCTATTGTCCCTGGTTGGCTTTGAAGAACACAGAGGGTTTAAATACAAAAGCAACATAATATAAAGGCTAGATATTTGTATGCCCCATATATTTGCTAGGATATGTAAACTGTTCATTAATATGTAAACAAAAAATTGTGTTTAGGTTTCCAGTTGTCTCTTATCTTTTGTTTTGCTTTATTCATTGTATGATAAACATAACCATTGGTGTCTATTGGTGAAGTATGTTGATAATACAACACTTTTGTGCTCTGGATGTTTTGGTGATAAGCTATGCAACGTCAAAATGTCGACACCAATTGAGAGACTGTGTGGTGGAGTAAATGACATTTGAGGTGTTTCCTCATTTAATTTATAAATATATACTCTAGCCTTAACAATAGTAGATATTTCTAATTTATCAATATCCTATAAGATTAAATATAAGTAAATTGCAGAACAAGGTGCCCAAAATATGTGGTTGTTTCTCCATAAATTGACGGCCTGCTATGATGTTACTGCCGTTTTGTTTGTGGCAATTTGTACGACGTATCTAGGAGAATAAATAATAGATAGTTGACCGTGTATGAATGAGCAGATACATCTACGGATTTTTGGAATACTGCTCTAGACAATTAATGATAAAGTTAACTAATCTTTGTACGAAGCGAGCGATCCACCCAAAGGCCATCAGGGTGCACCCATAAATGGTGATAATAGAGGATCTTGGACCCTAGTATCTGACTCTCCCTGTTTTTCTTTAAAAATTGTTGAGCATGTCTATCATTACAATAAAAGTCATGCCTCTGATGAAATTTTTGTTGCTTCTGATGATCTTTTGCTAGTATGAGTTTCCTATAGGGACAAATGTTGAATACTTTTACAAGCTTTTCACGGTGTGATCTTTTTTGTGATCAGGTGCAAGAAGAGGTGCAAAGTGCACTTTATCGCTATGTGCATTCTGCTACCAGGTAACAATTCACATCAATATCATTATAATCTAATGAGTTCATCTGTTATTGGCCTGAGAACATCCTTTAGAACTTGAGCTCAGTGTACATATCCTATTTTACATCAATTTATTTTGATCTAGTTCAACTTATAAGCTGAACCCTGATGAACATTGTTAGTATGTCTATTGCCTACTCATGAATAAATTCACAAGAGAATTTGAATTGAATACATTGTTTGATAACTTTAATACATTACTAAAGCACCCCTTCTCTTCTCTTCTAAAATTGGCTATTGCATAGATTTGATATATGTTTGGTGCAAGTGACTACATAATACCACAGTAAGCTATCTTAATATTTTCATCGTTTTTAGGCGTACTATTATATTGTGACACGCATGTCTATAAATTTGTACAAGAACACCTTTCTCGGTAGAGCTAGCATGCATGGACGCTGTATCTTTTGATATTGTGCTAAAATTGCTTGATAAACATGTTGCAGCTGAAAAAGATCTGATGTCTGACTGCATGTCAACATTGTCATGCGAAAGTGTATTGTATAGTTTAAAGCTATTTGCATATTTTAACTTATGTGTCTGGTTGTATGCTTTTTGTAGACGACCCATTGACCGGATCCAGCCAGCTGTCACCAGACCCTATCGGTTGCATTTCCAGAACGGATTGCCTAACACACTTTTCACAAGCAGCAGAATAGAAGCTGAGGGCAAAATGCATGTTCAAATTGTCATAATCGATACTAATTTGAATGAGATTATCACATCTGGTCCTTTATCTACATCTAAGATTGAGATTCTTGTACTTGATGGTGATTTTGGCGATGGGCAAGAGGAATGGACAGAGGAGGAGTTTAATGATGGTATAGTACGCGAAAGAGACGGCAAAAGACCACTGCTGGCAGGGGAATTGGTTATTACGCTGAATAATGGGGTTGGTTATCTTGCAGATGTTACTTTTACAGACAACTCGAGTTGGATTAGAAGTCGAAAGGTTAGACTGGGTGCAAGAGTTTGTCAAGGCAGATGCACTGAAGGAAGAGTTCGTGAAGCAATAACCGAAACCTTTTTGGTAAAGGATCACCGTGGAGAATGTAAGTTCACATCCTGTCAAATTTCTAACTCTTTATTTTCTGAAGGTTAAAAGGTGAAAATTAAATGCTTTTGCATGTCCATATGGAAAAAAATATTGTGCAGTATATGATGAGAAGCACCATGACCGCACCTTTTCTTGCTTTTTGTCCTGCAGAGAACACCCACTATTATGTAACACCCATGCAAAGAACACCTATGCAAAAAATATTTATATTTTGCAATATATGCTGAGAAGCACCACGAGTACACATTTTCTTGCTTGTTGGGAGCATATGTTTGAAAAGCATAATATGCAGATTTGGGATCCACTTATCTGGCTGTTGTACTTCTATCTTTCTAAGTGAATTTGGTGTTTGTATAGAAAAACCATACTGCTTGTATTCTAAGAATTATAGAACAGTTAATCATTGATAATTATTGAGCGTAGGTGGTTTTAATTGTTAGCCGTAGCATAGCTGTATTAAATGCTTGTATGCAGAGTTGCAGGTGATAGGAAGTGGGTGGTGAGAGCAAGGTTTATTTAGTTGTGAGAGATCAGACTATTAAAACATTAAAAAAAAAAAATAATGATGGCGAAAACTACTTTTATATGTATTGGGTTATGATCATTGGTATGTAGATAAGTTAGTTTGAAACCATGAGGTCTTTGACTAGGGTTGACAAGTTTTGACCCAACTTGATTTGGCCCATTTTTTGAGTCATAAAATTGTGTTATGGTCTGTTTCAGCTCAAGATTTCAGACCCGGAGTCCAAAACGAGTCAGGTTTGGGTACATATCTCGACCCTTGATGGGTCATAACTCTATAGGTGCTGGGTATATTCTCTTGCTTTGCAGCATACGCATAGGCCATAATTTCTGAAGTATCTATCTATTCTAAATAGCAAATATAAAGAATGACAAATAAAGTGCTGCCACATCGGTAGAGCACCTTCATGTAAAGTGACTGATAGAAACCTTGGAAGAAACCCATTAAGCAGTTCTGATCAGTGTTCTTCCCTTCTCAAGATCTTCACTATTTCATTAATTCTTTGGGATCCCCTTCCAGGCTTCCACTTCTTTTTTAGATTTTGTCATAGCCCCTTTGAAGTTATTAAAATAAAATACGAATCATTCTCCCTCATCAATCTATTTTGGATCTCTCTCCTATTTCTTCTCCCCTTGCTCTTCCTTTTAGTTATTCTTTTTTTTACAGTTTTATTCAACTGGTAGGGGGCTCCCAAAGAGGGATTGTCCTTTTAAGATCCACATATGGGACACGGGTATGCTACCCTCTGTTACCAAAAACTCCTATTTTTTGAATAAGTCCCGATTAAAACATGACTTATTCATTAAACGTTCTGTACGCGACTCAATTTTTTGAAAAAGTCGTGATTTTATGAAAAAGTCACGATTTTCACGTTTTAATCAATCTAACCTTATTTCATCTATTTAGAGTCGGCTTTTTTCATCTATTTAGAGTCGGCTTTATAAATACTAGCTGTTCTGTTTAAATCACATTCTTGCTTTCTCGATTCAGCTGAAATTATCAATACCAAAAGTTTTGGTTGCCACCTTGCCTTCTGGTAAAAGACCTTCTCTCTTTTGGTTTATTCAGTAATCGAGTATTTGATAAACACCATCTATAAACCAAGTAGTGAACATTGTACATAATTTCTCAACTTTTAAGTTTTAACCATTAGCTTAACTATCTTTACTAGTTAACTCTGGATCGAAGTATGTTATCCATTGGGATTCGAATTTTTTTTTGCATCCAATCGCCATCTGATGACATCAGCCACCTTATTATTACAAATTGGTCTGGAATTCCTAGCGAAGCATATTTTTGTCAGGAATGGCTTCCGTGGAATCTGGAAGACCTGTTGCTGGAAGTAAATTCTACTGTATCTCTTTTGCAAATTAGGTTTATGCAAAACTGGAGTTATCCTCCAACATTTTCGGAGGCTTGGAAGATGGTAAGGGTTTATATTGTGATTTCATTATTCTCCGAGGCACAATTCATTATCCTTAAAAGCCAGCCTATGAAAAAGGAAATGAACTAGAAAGAATAAGCAAGGATATTTTGCAGTAAAGTGTATGCATGGCCAGCTAATTGAAGTACTTTGACACATCATATCTGAAGATTTAAAATGTATTTATATATATTCTGTGAGGTGGTTAGATAAACGGGTTTTCCTAGAATTCTATGGTCTTGCCAATTTGCTATTCTTCGAGTCAGAACTGGATGCTTTCATTGGTTTCCTTTTAGTGCCAAGGATCTTTACTTATAACGTGATGCTAAAACTTGTGCTAATCTGAAGTGTATAAGAAGCATCATCCTCCGGCGTTGCTTGATGAAGTGTGGCGTCTGGAGAAGATCGGGAAAGATGGTGCTTTTCACAAGAGGCTTGCTGAAAGGGGGGTCAACACCGTACGAGATTTCTTGAGGCTCTTAGTTCTGGATCAAAATGAGCTGCGCAGCGTAAGGAAGTCATGTTTTATAGGTTTTCCTACTGTCATACCGATGGGCTGCAGATTAATAAACACTCATTTTTCTACTTTTGTGCATGTAGTTACTTGGATCTGGGATGTCAAGCAAAATATGGGAAGCAATTCTTGAGCATGCTAGAGAGTGTGTGCTGGATGACAAGATATATTCGTATTGCAGCGGACAGGGAGTTGTGCTCCTGTTCGATTCTATATTCCAGCTTATTGGGGCAAGATTTGACCATGTTTATCACCCCCCGGATGCCCTCACTGCTTCTCAGAAGGTGCATCTTCTAGCGCAAAACTATTCCATGATTCGTTTCAGAAATCTTGTAGGTTATTTGTTGTTCAGCGGCCTGGATTTAAGCTTCCTAAGTTGCTTCTGACATTCCATTAGAAGCTCATCCTACAAGAGCTCGTCCCTAGGGCACCACACATCAGACTGAATCTGCTGATGTATTTGTGTTTTTTATTTAGTACGTTGATATTCTTGAAGTAAATAATAGTTCATGCTTAATGGACCCCACAGGGGTCAATTTTCCGGGTTGCAGAAATCTTATTACTGGAATATCCTGGCAGGGATGTGCGTGAACAATTTTGTCGACCCACCGTCAACAAAATCCTCCAATGTGAACCCTTGGATGTATTTTTTGGCGGGCATTAATAGGCGTGCATTGATGTATCCAAGGGTTCACAATGATGTTTTTGTTGACCCAACTGTCGGGTGGGTCAACAAAATTGTTCTTGGAGTTTGCTGTTTCTGAGATAATGGAAAGCTTGCTCTTTTAGGGATCACGGCGGTTTATACGGCTTGGTTGGCAGTTGCAGTACAAATTAAATAAACAGTCTACCTGTTTTTAACACTCCATACCTGACAATCAAGCAGTATGAATTGTTGTGATTGTTAGAATCAGTGTCCTTGCCGTTCTCTTGTAAACAGGAAGCCAGTGTTTTAAATATTTGATGACAAACTTGTGTGTTATTTGTGGCAAGGTTTGAGAATTCGGGTTCGGGTTTGGGATTGGACCGGCAAGAAAGGAGCCAGTTTGGGTTCGGATTCGGGTTAGGCCAGTTTGGCTATTTCGGCCAAAAATATTTTAAAAAAACCGAAAAAGAAATCACTGATTAGTGTCAGATTTGCTTAATCGGTCATTTCAGGTCCAAATTTTGTGATATATGACTCATGGTATAACTGCTAACTACATATTGATCATTCAAACTAGTAGAATGATGATGTGGACCAAATCCAAATCATACCAGATTTGGGGGCTTAATGCGGTTTTGAGGTTCGGGTCAGCCAAAATCCGAACCAGTTTGGGCAAATCGGTTCGGGTTCTCGGACGAACCCTCAAACCATGATTTGTGGTGACCTCTTTACATGGGACCCGAACAAGGCTTAACGCGGCTTATAATCTCTCATCGTATGGTTTCTTTCCTAATTTTCTGAAAGCTGCCAACTTCAATTGAAACAAGATCCCTCTTTGCAGGTTTTAGTGAACAGCTTGAAAGTGTTTGCCTATAAAAATCCAAAAGACATAGTTGAGTTCATCGATCCTTTATTGGGAACAAGTTTGTCCGGCTCACGTCATCAGGAGCTGCCTGCTATACATCAAGGTAAGTAGATTCAAGCCCTTTATGAGACACGGTGATTGTTTTCCTTCATAATCCTCCATACTATGGTCCTAAATTGGTTTCAAAACTTTTAACAGATGAACCAGCTACCCAATTGGGTTTCCAACTCCAACCTCATGCACCATCCAATGAACTCTTCGGAGATATATCCCAACTGAGGGACATTTTCAGCGGGCAGGGTTTCCATCCAGTTCAAGGGTTTGGTTCCTTCCGAACAAATAGCTTCAACATAAGGGACTTTATTGATGGCCAACTGGCGGATTTACAGATGGGTGAGGCGTCGGGTTCCATTGAGCATTTGTTGGGATTCAATTCTGAGGTCGGTATGCTGAGCTCGTCTCCACTTCAGATGTGGGATCATGGAGATGTGCCTATGCAGGCATCAGACGGTGAGAGGAGCAGAGGCTGCATTCCTACATGTCCTATGGAGTGGGATCATGGTGATGGATCGATGCTGGCATCGTTAGGCGAGGAGATCATCCCCTGTTTGCCTCGTACCGGGTCTCGCAGTTCATCTGGCAACTGGGCTAAGTTAATGGCAGCACTCAAGTGGGTTCAAATCTCGAGGCGGCTGGCCGCCAGAAGAGCCAGGGATGTGGATGTGGGTTATCCAAGCATGTTTGTTGGTGCTCATGGGGGAGAATGGTGATGGCTGAGAAGGTAAGGAGTCGGACGGGGCGAAAGATCAATGCATTCAACCATGCGGCGCACACAAAGCTGGCTAGTTTATTGTATATAGTAAGTTGTAGTGCAATCTTTAACCTACCCCGGTTTTTTCGACTATTGGGTGGGTCCCCGAAATGGTTTCCCTGAATTTTTTTCATGGATCCTTTAGCCTATTATCAAGGTTTTGTTTGCCACATTGTGTTGTCTGCATCTATACACTAACATTATGCTCTCTTCTTCAGAGTCGTGATCCCTTTTTTCGTATTGTTCGTGCGTTTGATCCCCTCTTTCTTCATTTGTTTGTGATTTTTCTTGTATGGTTCTATGAACCCCAACTGAACTGATGATCAAACGAAATGATCACCGAAATTGAAATGTCTCGAATTGGATTCCTTGTGTTGGTTTTGGTGTGGATCTTGATTAGTTTGGATTCTGTTCGGAACAAGGCCGAATGAGACATGACTCCTTGAGAGTCGGTATTTTCTGAGTCGGGCCTCAGGTGCATAGTGCTTGTGGTTCAGTGCCTCGGAGATTGATCTGCACCGTTGAAACGCAATTGCAAGTATCCAAGGGCCGACTCCAATGACTAGGGAGTGGCTGACTCTAGAGGAGCTGAATCCACCAAATTAGACTTGATTCAGTCTAGTCAGGCCCGAATTGGAGGAATCGGGACTGACATGATTGAATCAAATCCGAACTGGCTGAATCAGATCCTATTTTCTGATTCGTAAATTTTTGGGTTAATCGAACCCCATGCTACCCTTGATGTTTGTGGTGTGCCACAATCGATGATAATTGTCAAAACCTACACACAACGAGGTTCAAGTTCAAAACCTAGTTTACTTAGGACTTATATGGGTAGCGACTTTCAAGGGAAAATTTTCAGCACATCTTGCGTACGCTACAACTATTGCCGAGAGGCTATCAGTATGTTCTAGGTGCTCCTCATGATTGTAGCGTATGTAGGATGTGCTGAAAATTTTCCCCGACTTTCAATAATAAAAAAACGTTCAAGCCCGTGAGTATATACCTTAATCAAATATATATATATATATATATATATATATATATATATATATATATATATATATATATATATATATATATATATATATATATATATATATATATATATATATATATATATATATATATATATATATATATATATATATATATATATATATATATATATATATGAGAGAGAGAGAGAGAAAGAGGCTAACATCCTATTACAGCGAAATGGGCAGCCACCAATTTGATGCACCTAGGAGTTTTAGAATGTGCTGATTTTTTGTGAGAATGAGTACTTTACCTTAGATAGAACATCCACAAAAAATCAACAAATTCTAAAACTTCTAGAGGCATCAAATGTTATAATTCAAATTAACGATAATAACAGACGGTTGAAAAAACTTCTAACATTTGATGCTCTTAGGAGTTTTAGAATATACTGATTTTTTCTGGGTGTTCTATCTAAAGTAAGGTGCTCATGCTCACAAAAAATCAGCATTCTAAACCTCCTAGAGGCTTCAAATGGGTGGCTACCTATTTTGCTGAAATAGGCCGCCAGTCTATATCCCGTTTCTCTCTCTCTCTCTCTCTCTCTCTCTCTCTCTCTCTCTCTCTCTCTCTCTCTCTCTCTCTCTATATATATATATATATATATATATATATATATATATATATAATTGTTATCCTATACTTTATTTTCTTCAAATAAAAATTATGTGGGGAATGTGTCAATTCTTATCAGCCAGAAACTCATAATTTTTGAGCTAGACACTGCGAAGGAATCATTCCATTAAATCCGAAAGGATCTCCGAATTCAACCAAAATCCCGTAATCGATACACACAAGAGATCATCGAAAACTATTCTCTCTGTTAAATGCTTAAAATTAACTCTAATTAAAGGGCAAAAAAAAAAGATCGCAATCGATCGACTCTCCTGACAGATCACTCTTTTATACATTACGGAAATACACGGGGAATTGGGAGGCATGGCGTCGGGATCTGCAAGCCCGAGGAGCTTCCGTCGACGTTGGAACACGAGGCGGTGGTGTTGCTGTCGGCACCGGAGCACACCAACATGATGTCGAGGAGCTCTACATGTTTGCACGGCACATCTTTGCTGCATGAGAGGTTGACTGCAACCCTGCTGCTTGAAGTCCCACTTATCCTCTTGAAGCTAATGTTACTGATCTCCACTCGTGAAGGCTGCATGCATGAAAATAGCACATTGTGTTGGATTAGTATTTATGTTTTTAGATTTGCAATCTAGTCCCTCACCCTCCATCGAATGATGCTCTGTTTACAATTTTCAAGTTTCTTAAGTGGTTATATGCGTAAACATCAAATTTATGTCTATGCTTTCGCAATGAGGGCGAGGGAGGTAGAATTGGATTTACAAATCTTTGGTTTTTCTTGAGAAATGAAATCCCACAAATCGTAGGTACATGGGATTTCATTTCCCAGGGAAAGCCGTGCTATGGAAAGAGCACAGAGATGAATCCATTTCTTGAAAATTTTCAATTTTCGGAAAAATAAAATAAAATCCTATGCAAGTAGGTGCTATAGCATTACCTCATTAGCGCAATCGTGCAAGGGGCAATACTCTTGATCTATAATGATAGGATTAGAGACATTGATCATGATTATGTCCTCAAATGAGAAATTAGACGCCCGACTCGCCGGCGATCCCGGCCATGTTTTGATCCTCACACCATTGGTCGTGCGCACGAACGTGGATTTCCTCACGTGCAGCCCAACCACGTCCATCTCGTTTTCGTACTTTCCTAAGCTCCCAACGCTGCACACAGAAGGAAGGAAGGAAGGAAGGAAGGAAAAAAGAAAAAGATCTAATTCTTATCTTTGCTCCGAGATAATAAGAATAGTCCTCAGTATAGTATTTAAAGAGATCATAGATGTAACCTAATTCCGTGGCCCGGGCCGCAGATAACATCGGACAAAAAGACATTGGTCGACCCAGGACCGATGGAGATGCAGTCGTCTCCGGTGCCGATGACCGATCCGGTGATATTGATGTGATCCGATTTCCCCATGTGGATGCCGTCGGTGTTGGGGCTGTCTTCGGGGGCGGTTATGTTGACATCGTGGACATCGATGCGGTCACACTCGTGGAAGTTCATATGAAACCCCTTACTGTTCACCAATGCGAGCCCCTGCACTGTTGAATTGCTGACCCTCTCGAACGCCAACGACTGTTCCAGTGATATAGTCAACACATCGCATCGATCAGATCATGATTAAGTCAACAAAGATAGCCCTTAACAGAAATGACTGGTGAAAAAATAATTCGTAAAGTTACCCTAGTCCGAAGATCGGACATAGTCCTATAGTGATCATAATAAATTTTGGGCGGATCGGGAGGGTTAGAGATCGATCTTACGGTCGGAGGCACTTGACATGATCGATCCTTATGGCACGCGTTGGTCGGCCAGGTGTCGGCGCCCTGGCCATCCAAGATGCCGCTGTCGCCGTTGCCGCCACCGCCGCCGCTCACAGTCAGGTTGTTGAGGTCATGGAAGGTGATCCAGGGTCTGTCATGGAAGTCGGTGGGGTGAGGAAGGGCTTTCAGTGTTCCATTGATGAGGACAGATGGGGATGCTCCATTGTAACAGGGGCCACCGAAGTCGACCGGGCCGAGGAGGAAGGTTCCGTGGGGGATGACAAAGGTTGCATCCCCGTGGAACTGGCATGCAGCCTTCCATGCAGCTGAAAATGCCTAGTAAGAGAGAAACAACAGGGTAAAAATGTAAAATCATAATAATAATATTTTGGATTCTTTTGTCATGATGGAAAAACAAAAAAAAAACCTACACCTTACAAATTCACAATGTATAATTTTCAGGTGTTGGTTAATATATGTTGCAATGAGCTCTGAGCTATGGGGAGAAAGTGAGTTGCGGTTGTGATCCGTTCGATTGAATCGGATCCAACGGTCACCCAACATCCCGATCATCGATCCTTGTTTCCCGGCAACCACCCCAGCCCTAATCGGCGAATCACAGCTAGCCCGATCGGAAGGCACTCTGATAGGTTGAATCATACTCAGCCCTGCGGCTGGCATCGCCCCCGTCCTCCCCCCTCCTCTCCGACGATATGTCGTTCACTATTGGCTGAGTGCCGAAGAAGGAGGGCGATCGGGGAGGAGAATCAGCAATTAGCCACGAAGCCGAGATACGGGTTGTTGGGTGGGTGTTGGATCCGATTCAACCTTCCATGATGATTATATGCAAAACTGTGCATATACCTGATTATTATGGATGACTATGATTGATGGCAGAGACGGATCCAGGAATCAAATCTTTGGGGGACGAATGTTAGAAATTTTTTTTTGGGAGGGGGCGGAGGGACAAACTTATATAATTTTAAAATAATCATAGCTAATATTACTATAATAAAGAGTTCTCTTTCGAATCTAGGCCATCCTTAATTGATGGTAAGCACGGCTGACCGAACACGAGGGTGAAGCAACTATTTATCTTTTATACCTAGCTAAAAAGGTTTAGGTCTGCTTACTGCACTGTCGTCCTTCTCTCCGTCCGCCGCCGCTCCGTAGGCGGCCACGTCGAAAACCTCGATGAAGGAGGCATCACCTCCAACAACATAAACCAGCCAGCATGCAAGGAGGAAGGCAACCCTTGAGGAGGAAGAAGCCCCCCTCGAGCATTGGCCCTTGCTTGTATGGATGAGGGAGCTAGGGTGAGGGGAGGCAGCTCGAGGCATCAGGCCCCCTTTCCAAAGTGGCTAAGTGCTTCCAATTTCGTTAGTGCCACCACTAGCAAGATATTGTTGTATGTATATAGGCACTCCCTTCTTATTAGCATTAGCATGTCTGCCCTTAATGTTGGTAGAGAAATAGCTCCATCCGTTTCTTATTTACTAGGAGGCAGCCATGCATAACTTACAATCTCTCTCTCTCTCTCTCTCTCTCTCTCTCTCTCTCTCTCTCTCTCTCTCTCTCTCTCTCTCTCTCATGGCTACAAAGAACTGATCTTCAAAACCATTAAGCTATAATATCACACTTATAGCTAGGAGTTTAGTGATGAAATAATGGCACCCTTATCAATGGACTGAAAACCGATCTTATTCAGGGCTAGAATGAACCGACCTTCAATCTTTTAAGGGCACCGCTTGTAGGTTAATGCCACTCTTTAAGAAATATCAGGTCGGGTGCTCTTACTACACCTCTTCTTCTCATACTTGTGCTATCAATGAAACACCTTAGGAACTTCGAAGTTTTTTATTTTTTTTGACGCGGGGGGTGGGTGGGTGGGTGGGTGGGTATGTTAACTAGTCCTATAATATAATGGGCCCTTATCAATGGGCTAAAAACAGTACGTTATTCCTCTACAATGTGTGAATGCGGTTCTCTTTCATAAATCATATTTAAAACATATTATAAAGATGATAAATACATATTCAATGGCATTTAATGATCATTTGATGTTAATTAGTAAAATCATTAATATTATCTCTCTTTCTAACAAGTGAATCACACCCTGACGGATGAATCACACTCACACAAACTTCTTCGAACGGCTGTGATGTCGTTTGTGCTAAGTGGCGTGCATCAAGTTCATTCTGGAATTTCTCGGGTTTCTCACTAGTGGCCACAAAGAACTGATCTCCAACACCATTAAGAGTTTAATTTAGTGATGAAATAATGGCGCCCTTATCAATAAGTTGAAAACCGTATGTTATTCTTCTTCTGTGTGTGAATGCGGTTCTCTCTCATCAATCATATTAAAAACATATTATAAAGATGCTAAATACCTATTAAATGGCATTTAATGATCATTTGATGTTAATTACTAAAATCATTAATACTATCTATCTCTTTTTAACAAGTGAATCACACCCCGACGGGTGAATCACACTCACTCACACATCTTCAAACGACTGTGATGTCGTTTGTGCCTAGTGGCGTGCATCAACTTCATTCGAGCATTGCTCGGGTTTCTTACTAGTGGCCACAAAA
This sequence comes from Chamaelirium japonicum, assembly GCA_947650365.1. Taxonomy (NCBI): domain Eukaryota; kingdom Viridiplantae; phylum Streptophyta; class Magnoliopsida; order Liliales; family Melanthiaceae; genus Chamaelirium; species Chamaelirium japonicum. Next base: position 51,738,884 of record OX393552.1, on the reverse strand, counting down.
AAACCATTAAGCTATAATATCGCTCTTACATCTAGGAGTTTAATTTAGTGATGAAATAATGGCGTCCTTATCAATGGGCTGAAAACCGTACGTTATTCTTCTCATGAGTGTGAATGTGGTTCTCTCTTATAAATCCTATTAAAAACATATTATAAAGATGCTAAATACATATTCAATAATATTTAATGATCATTTGATGTTAATTAGTAAAATCATTAATACTATCTATATCTTTCTAACAAGTGAATCACACCTCGACGGGTGAATCACACTTACTCACACTTCTTCGAACGGCCGTGATGTCGTTTGTGCCAAGTGGCGTGCATCAAGTTCATTCGGGCATTGCCCGGGTTTCTTACTAGTGGCTGTGGGGGAGGATTTCGACCGTTGTATGTGACCCTCCTCCAACAATCAAGTGAAGGTTAACCTTCGGGATGTGGTGCGCTTCGAAGCGCTGAGGTGTGACTTGCTGGGCTGCCACACAAGTACTGTATAGTAGAAAGGTAGAGAAAGAAATGACATAGGATGTGATAACGGAGTTCGACCGAAGCCTACATCTCCGTGCAATAAGACGCAACCTTTGAATTCAATATCTCTAAGTTAAATGTATAGCTACTCTCGACAGGCCGAGGAGTGCTTCTTCTAAATAGATAGAGGGTGGAGAAGGAGGAGTCTGAAAATCAGAAAACTCGAATAGCTTTGGAAAACAGGAAGTGGGATTCTGGTTTGGATTTTCGGATCTAGATTATTTCACATGGTTGGCTATTTATAGACATTTGGTTTATGGGAAATATTCTAAGAATATTCTTCAACATATCAGGGGTTTTGGTAAATACCCGGGAGGGGATTCACCAGGTTCCACTGTTGCCTTCATTCCAGGCATGGATATGGGTCCCATTATCGTCTATGTGGGCCCTAGGTAGGACTACGGGTCCCACAGTCATCTTTGTGGGTCCCCGGCAGGGCTGCAAGTCCCACAGTCATCTCCGTAGACCCCAAGCAGGACTGCGGGTCCCACAGTCGTCTTTGTGGGTCCCAGATAGAGCTGCAAGTCCCACAGTCATCTCCATGAGTCCCCGATAAGGCTACGGGTCCCACTGTAGGGTGTTATCCAGATTTTGTACTCACAGTTACCCCCTCCCAGCTAGGTAAGTGCTAACCTAGCTGGTTGGGACTTTCTAGTGCAAAAAATTGGTTGATCGTCTGTCGACTTCCTGTCCGAGGTCGACCGTCGTGCCTGTCGATCTCTTGTCAGGGGCCAGCCGGGTGTGCGTCTGATGACCCATTGCGCGGGTCGACTATCGTCTGTCTACCGACCCCCTATCAGGGGTCGACCATTGCGCCCGTCGACCTCCTGTCATGGGCCGGCTGGGTGTGCATCTGCGGACCCGTTGCGCGGGGCCGACCATCGTCTGTCTGTCGACCCCCTGTCAAGGGCCAACCGTTGCGCCCGCCGACCCCCTGCTAGTGGCCGTCCGAGTGTGCGTCTGCAGACCCATTATGCGGGGCCGATCGTCGTCCGTTTGTCAACCCACTGTTAGGGGCCGACCGTTGCGCCCACCGACCCCCCTGCCAGGGGTCGGCCGGGTGTGGGTCTACCGACCCATTGCGTAGGGTCCACGGTCGTCCATCTACCGACCCCCTGTTAGGGGTCGACTATTGTGCCTGCCAACTCCCTGCCAGGGGCTGGCCGAGTGTGCGTCTGCCAATCCATTGCACGGGGTCAACTATCGTCCATCTGCCAACCCCCTGTTAAGGGCCAACCGTTGAGCTCGTCGACCCCATGCCAAGGGCCGGTCGATTGTTCGTCTGCAGACCCATTGTGCGGGGCCGACCGTCGCGCCCGTCGACCGGTACCCCGTGCCAGGGGCCGACTAGATGGGTGTCTGCTAACCCGCTACTCGGGGCTGACTGTCGTTTGTCTGCCAACCCTCTGCCAGGGGCTGGCCGGGTGAGCGTCTGCCAACTTGCTCCGTGGGACTGACTGTTGCGCCCGCCGACCCCTTGCCAAGGGTCGGCCAGGTGAGAAGGTCGTCGACATAGACTTCGATGTTGCGACCAATCTGTTCTTTGAACATCTTCATGACTAGCCTCTGATAGGCTGATCCTGCATTTTTGAGGCCAAAGGGCATGACGTTGTAGCAGTAGAGACCTCTATCTGCCATGAAGCATGTCTTCTCTTGATCATCCCGATGCAGGAGAATTTAATTGTAGCCTGAGTATCCGTCCATGAAAAATAGTAGCTTGTGTTTGGCGGTGGTGTCGACGAGTCTATCTATCTTGGTATGGGGAACGGATCTTTGGGACAGGCTTTGTTGAGGTTGGTAAAGTCGATACAGACTCTCACTACACCAGTCTGAGGAATAAACTACATAAGCAAACGACGTGCAAAGTTTGTCTTTTAATAAACGATGGTCAATTCATATTTTTCAGTGATAAAAAATGGCGGGCATTAAAAAACAACATACTGAAAAATGACATACTGAAAAATAACGGTCATTGTCTGTCCTTTTTCAACAGTATTGGTGTAGTGTCTGATCTTCCCATTCTTTTTCGGGACGACGACGATGTTTGAGATTCAAGTTCGATACTCAACTTCACGGATAAAACCCGCCGAGAGTAGTTTGTTGATTTCCTCTCGAACCGCAACTAGCCACTCTGATTTGATAGTTTGAGGCTTTTGTTTGACTGTGTTTGCCCCTTCTTTGATTGTGAGTCGATGATATGTGTCGTCCGAATTGATCCCGGGTATGTCCTCAAAGCTCCAGGTGAAGACGTCAATATTGGACTTAAGGAATGACACCATATCTTGCGCTTCTATACTGTTGAGGCCAGAGCCAATGAAAGTCTCTCGAGGGGGATTGCTGTTGCCGAGGTCAACTCGGACGATCTCCTCGACTGAAGGTAGAGCCTCCCATTCCATCGGTGCAAGCTCTGACACTAGAGGCTCCCTTGATTGCTATCTGGTCGAAGGACCAGCTTTGTCGACCGAACACTTTGCTAGTGTAGCGTTAGGTGTTGACTAATTCCGTGCAGCAGCCACCTCGCATGATCTGCCCATTTGTTGACTCCCTTAGATGCATCTAATGCCTTCCTCAGTTGGGAATTTGAGGAGTTGATGATTAGATGAGGAGACGACATTGATCTAGTGGAGGAAATGTCTTCCCAGAATGGCATTGTAGTTTGAGGTTCCCTTAACGACTGCAAAACAAACAGACACTAGCATCTCTCTGCTGAGATCGAGCGTGAATCTTGCTTCTCCTATCATCATGCTCTGCTCCCCATTGAAGCCGGTGATGATTGTAGGGACTACATCAAGGCCTTCGTACCTGTGGCCGAGATGCTTGAAGCAGTCAAAAAACATGATGTCGATGGAGCTACTGATGTCGATGAGTATCCGGTTAATAGAGCTTCCATCCACGACGAGACGTAGGACCAAGGGGTCACGGTGCAGAGTGCATACTCGTTGAGGTCCTGGTTGGTGAAGATGATTGTCAGCCAAAGGAGGCCTCTGATGGGTTTCTCGATCCAAGTGTCTTTGACTTGTGCGACGACGCGAACGTGATGGACACATCATGTCGCTCAACCTCCTTCCAAGTTCGAGTTTGATGATGGAGGTTGACGTGGATGCTGTAGACATTTGCTCGAACGATGGTGGGAGTTGATTGACGCACGACTGAGCGGATCCAGCATGTCTCCTTCTCTTTATGAGAAAAGGGAGAAGAAGGTGGAAGTGAACCATTTATTCTGTCGGCCTTGGACTTAAACTCCTATAGATAGCCTTGCTCCTGGAGGTCTTCCAGGTGGTACTTCAGGCTGAAGCACCAAATGGTTGGATGACCGTGGCACCGGTGTAATTCGCAGTTGACTGATTTGTCCTACGTTTGCTTGGTGCCAGGCTGAAGAGGGTTAGGCGTCCTGAGGTAGCTCTCATGTTGGATCTGCTCTAGAATGCTATCGATGGGTATGATCCAGGTAGTAAATATGGTTCTTCGAGGCTTCACAGGTCTATCATCTGCCCGTCGCGGCTTCTTGAAGGACTGGCCTTCCTCAGTCTGAGTGATGTTAGCTCAAGCTGTTGGTCTCACCGATTCCTTGTCGGAAGGATGCTTCTTGAGATCTCACCCCTTCCGAGTGACTTGATCGTCCTCGACCTCACTTTCCCGCTCGATTCGGTTGAAGAGTGCCCCAAGGAAGGCAAGAGGGTTGCAGATGAGATTGTTATAGATATGGAGGTCAAAACACAAAGCGTTTTGAAACACCAACATGATTGCCTTGTCGTCGAGGTGACACCCGGAGAGCGCTGCATGCTCATTCCGGAACCTCCTTGTGAACTCTCGGAGAGTTTTGTCTGGGCCCATTCGTAGCCGATAGAGGGAGTCTAGTGTCTTCTCCGATTTGAGGTTCAATCGGTAATGCTGGACGAAGAGGTCTGCCAGGTCTCCAAACAGACTCACGAAGCCTGTTGGGAGATTGTGATACCAATCCAACGACATGTCGTCCAGGCTACCAGCGAAGGGGCAACACAGAACCTGATTGTCGTGGTTGTGCGAAGTGAGCGCCTGCTTGAAGGCGAGGACGTGCAGCGTCAGATCTCCCGTGAGGCAGTTAAACTTGAGGAGAATTGGGGTTCTCCGGCGTCAAGGAAACTGAGCTCAGAGGATATGACAATGAAGTGGCCTTTCGGAGGCATGGTCGTTCCTGTGATCGCCTCGCTAGTCGGAGAGGCATCTCAAAGGAAGCGATGGAAGGCGAGACTCGGAGGGCCTCCTTTCTTGGCGATGCTCTACCAGAGCTTGGTCGTAGTCGAGATGCGGTAGAGCTCCGGCGCGATGTTCTCCATTGCGAATCTCCCTCCGATTACAAGGGTTAGAGGATGATTTAGAGTCGAGAGGCTCCAGATGACGAGTTGACTTGTCGAGACGTTCCCAGACTTTTGGTCTAGAAGGGAGAGGTGAGGGTCCCCTCGAAGGAGGCTTGAGGGACCGTCGGGAGGTGTTAACGACGGATCGTCTGGAAGGAGCTGGGGACGGGTTAGACAGCCGGTGGACGACTGATCTATCCCTGATACCGGTGGTTGACTATAGGGGATCGACTCCTGCTCTGACTATAATCTGTCGGAGGGAGTTTCTCTCGACCATGAGAGCGGCATTCTGCTTCATAAGAGTGGGGAGTTGGAAGTCCTCAGCTGTGATTTGGTACGTCGCTTGAGGGTCGGTGATGGTGAGACGTGCGCTTTCCCCAAGCGCTGCGAAGTTGGGTTGGCAAGTTGAGGCGACTACCGAGGTTGAGCCTAAGCGGTGTGATCAGCTGACGGGCGACTCCTTGAATTCGCAGCAAGTTGCTGCTCCGAGTGCTGGCTCGTTGCGAACCGGTGACTCATTGATCAGTCGTCGGATGCTGAGCGTCAAGATGCATGTAACTTCCCTCCGGCTGGTCCATTGGTCGTGTCTTCGCCATTTTAGTGTACCGATGGATACAGATGGATTGCTCGGGCAATCGGTAGTTGCTGCTTGACTGAAGGAGCTGGAAAGCCTGGAGATTGTAAGTTGATAGGATTGTATCCCACAGACGGCACCAAACTGTGGGGGAGGATTTCGGTCGTCGTACGTAATCCCCCTCCAACAGTCGATTGAATGTTTAACCTTTTCGGGATGTGGGGCGCTTCGAAGCACTAAGTTGTGATTTGCTGGGCTATCACACAACCATTGTAGAGTAGAGAGAGAGCGAGTTGACACATGATATGGTGACGAAGTTCGACTGAAGCCTAATTCTCCGTGCGGTAAGACGCAACCTTTGAATCCACTATTCTGAATGAAGTAAAGCAACCCTCGACAGACCGAGGAGTGCTTCTTACAAAATGGCAGAGGATGGAGAAGGAGACTGAAAACCATAAAACTCAAGGAGCCCTGAAAACAAAAAATGGAGTTGGAAATAATAAATTCCGGTCTGGAATCATTGTCGGGTCTGCTATTTATAGAGTTTGGTTTATCTAGAAAATAATCCAGAAATATTCCTAAAAGTATCCGGAGTTTAGTAAATTCCCATGGGGATTTACCAGATCCCAGATAGTGCTCGTGGACCCCAGACAGGGCTACGGATCCCATCATCGTGCTCGTGGGCCCCATGCAGGACTACGGGTCCCAACGTCGTGCTCATGGGCCACAAGCAAGGCTGCAAGCCCTACTGTAGGGCATTGGCCAGATTTTGCACCCACAATGGACAGGGGCTAGCAAATACAAGTTTTTGAATAGACCCGACCGACATAGTATAAAATGAGGCCCGTGGGCCGGCGGTCCATGTCCCCAGTTAGAACTAGGAAGAAACAGTGACAGCACAGGAGCTGTGAAGGAAGAAACCACATAGACATACACATAACCGTACGAATCGGTTCTACCAATCAATCAATAGATCAACAATCAGAATCCCAGTAGTGTAATCTTTCTTTTTTACAAATAAATAAAAACAAAAAGTACAAACACATTTGAATCTTCTCTCTCTCTCTCTCTCTCTCTCTCTCTCTCTCTCTCTCTCTCTAAAAACAAAAACAAAAAGTACAAACACATTTGAAACTCTCTCTCTCTCTCTCTCTGCATGAGGGACATTTGAGCTCAAGATTTCGGATCCCGTCATCCTCCTCGATACATTCACATTCCCTTCTGGCCAGCAATGAACATAACAAAGACCTGATTGTAGCCTCCAAAACCTGCTAACTCAACACAGTTTTACCCTTATTTAACCCAAAGGACTACCTTCGATCTCAAAATCTCATCAGAACCCGATGCCGCCCAGATTCATTCAATCTGTGCGTTTATTATTGGCGTATACAACCCAAATAAATGGTTATACATGAAATGCAAGTATCATCAACAGGCTCCCACAAAAGAGCCGACCGCACCATCATCCCTCCTGTTCAAGATGTGTATTCATGAGCTTGCTCACGATGCCTCTGACGAAGGAGCCGAAGCACGAAGAGCAGCACCCTCTCATCAGGTCCGCCAGCCCCCCGTCCGATTCATGGGGACATTCGTCAGGGGGCTCAACGGCGGCAGCCGCCATGCTTCTACGGTGCTCGATTCCGCACGCAGCTAAAATGGTGTGGGTCGAACGCCTTGCAATTTCCTTGAAAGCGTCCCGCTCTTCAGAACAAAATAGTGTAAAATCAATTCCAAAACGAATCACGGGGAATAAAATCACATCGACATGACCAGCTAACCGTAATTCCAACAATGACACAAGTTACCCTATCTAGCATCCATGATACAACGGTAAGGTAGGAGAAAAAACCGACCATAACGCGTTAGGCAGTAAAAAGAACAGCACTTAATATGATTAGGGTATATCAAAATTGAGATTCTCTTCAACTATTTGTTCAGATACTTCAATGTCAATTGCACATGTTCCAAGCTTTTGCACTAATTATAAATATGGGGGTTTTGCAAATACCTCCCCAATTAGTTTGCCAATTACCAAAAATTCCCTCACATTTCATTATTTGCATAAACCTCCCTTGTGTACACAGATGCATTACTACATGTACACGTGTTCTAATGCACCCATGTAAAAGTAATACCATGTGTGTACACAAGGGAGGTTTCTGCAAATATTGGAGTAGTTAACATATTATTTGGGAAGGACCCTTGTAATAATAAATTTCAATGGAAAGAAAAGCGTAAAAGCTGTGTTCTTTCCTGGGACTTGCAATTCCCAGGAATTGAGCCCATTTCCATATTCTTTCCACTCGTGGGAAACTTAGGAGAGAGAGAGAGAGAGAGAGAGAGAGAGAGAGAGAGAGAGAGAGAGAGAGAGAGAGAGAGAGAGAGGGAGTAAATCCTGAAACACCTGGCGACAGAGAGAAAGTCAAATATAAATCCTGCAGCGCTACAGTAATCAGGGTATTGAACAGTTCTCATTGACTTCCCAGAGTTACTATAGTGCCACAGTAGTGGAGGGTTTGCTTTATAATATAGATAGATTAGACGACCAGATACCATGGGATTACACCTTGTTTTGTATGCAAGTGAGGATGGGGGAGATATAGTGGGATTTAGTGATTTACAACTCTTATGTTTTCATTGAGACAAGAAATCTCATGGTGAAAGCATATAACTGAGTATAAGACCAGGTGTGGGAAGCTTCGTGATGGCACCCAGTGGTCAAATGGAAAGAACATGGGAATGGGCCCACTTCATGGGAGTAGCAAGTCCCAGAAAACGAGCACAGCCTTAAAGGAATTACCTTGCACTATATTTATAAATCTTAGAGTCACTACAATAATCAAATTAGCAAGGATGGCAGTGAGAGAAATATGTAGCTTCAGACTAATCAGAACCGGTGGGCCTGCACATCAACAAGCCGTGTGGAGCATAACTAAATGATATCTCGGGTTTCAAGGAACCTAAAATGAAAGTTTGGTATGACTGTAGTATGGCAGCAATTGGGCTTGTAAATTTTTTTTTTCTATTTCAAAATAAATACAGGTGTCATGCCAATTGCCCATAAAAGATAGGCCACCTTTGCTTCCTTTTCAAGTATTGTGAAACATGGTAAAACAATTTTTTTTCCAACTAGTCGTATTTGATGTCTCATGTTCAGGGTATATGACCAATTGCATGAGAATTAGATGAGCTAATATTCATGTGATAATGGGAATTGTGCTTCAATCTAGCATTTTGGCAAACAACTTGTACCCCAGATGTTATTGCAATTCCTTAAATAAGAACATGCCTTCTACCAATTTTCTTGTTAACACTTAACGGAACCTTTAAGTTCGAAGCTAGCTTTCCCTACTCTCCTTGTGCAAATCATACTCTAATCTAATCCCGTAAAAGCTACGAATGTGTCTGTCTGGCCCAAATCAAGGTGAAGAAGAGGTTACCTTAAGTTGTAGGATACTTCATTCGTTTAGGACTATTTTGAAAAGAAAAAAAGATTCCTATTTAGAATAGAATTCTTCTAAAAATAGAATTCCTACTTAAAGTAGGATGATTTGATGAGTTAGGAGTCCAATTTGACGTATGAATTCCTACTCATATTAGGATTCCTATAAAATCCGATACCAAGTTAATGAAGGATTCTGTGTAAAGTCCAAGTCATGTTTGTGTGAAATTGAAAGTCCAAGTCATGAATTCCTACTCATATTAGGATTCCTATAAAATCCGATACCAAGTTAATGAAGGATTCTGTGTAAAGTCCAAGTCATGTTTGTGTGAAATTGAACGTCCTAACTCCTAACTTGTGTTGATTTTGGTTTCTTACATTTATGAGTCTTCTTTTAATAGGAAGTGTTTTAAAGCAGTATAATTTAGTAACATATTGGGTTAGTGGTGTTTCAACTCAATTAGGATGATTGAAGCCTATGAAATCCTCAAGTATCGTGATCCCTTGAGGATGGGAAATATTCCTGATTAAAGACACTTCTAGTCTCTAAAAATAGGGCCACAAAAACGCATGAATAACATTTTGTTTTTAACCCTTAGTAGTTGTTGGTGCAATTCACCTTGGTAAGATGCTTTCGTCCCTCCCATGATGTGGCATAATGATCCTTTTCCAAATCGTCAGTGTCAAATGTGACACTTCCACTAATTATCCTTTTTATTAATTTCTTTTACCTTTAGTTCTTTTATGTCTTGCCCTAGTCTCTAATTCCCCTTGACACCAATCACAAGCCAAACAATAGCCCAATGACATGTTTCTCAAAAAAAAAAAAAAAATCAACGACAACAAGCTCGTCCTTCATTGATTTGCCCCCCAAATATTACTTTGATCAGAAAAAACCCCTTCAACCCCCCCCCCCCCCCCCCCCCCCCAACACACACCCACACCCTAACATAAACCCCCACCCCGCCCACACATGTATCCCACCAAAACCTTGCAATTATGAGCATTTGCTATGCACAAATTTAGAGTTCCATCCAAAGTTGTCTAAATCCTAGATTTTTCAAAAACTAGGTCAAATGCATCAGCCATAAAAATGGAATATTGACAATGTTTGACCCTATTTGGTAGTTAGTTTAAAAAGAGGTCCGGCGTCATATTTGTTTAGGTTTTTTGGTCCGATCTGGCATAATGCCCTAATGTTAATCACCAGCAACCTTCATCAATGTAAGTATCATTCTAGTTTACAGAGAATAAAACAGTTCAGGTAAATAAGTTCAGTTGTGAAACAATCAGAAAGAACAAGAAAACATCAATCCTAGTTTTTAAAATTTGACCTTTTGTTTAACAAAAAGAAGAATGATGCTAAAACCAAACTAAAGGTGTAAAGTTCAGATTTGAACATACCTAGTGAACCATCTCTAGACAATTTTTTCAAATAACTTCTCACCAGGGACTGCACCTGTTCCTTGGCACCTTCAACATGTCGGAAGCTACTTCCCTCACTAAACAAGCGAGGTGCCAAGTTAGCACTAGACTGAAAGATATGTCTGGAGTCCTGATGCCGCTGGGAACCTGATACTGTGTTCAACAGACTTGGGTCCCCTGAGATATGTGCCTCTCTGCCCTGTCCAACATCTGAGGTGATATCATCACTTTCCACGTTGCAACGTGACACTTCAGTTCTGGAAAATATTTGTCTTGGCCTACTATGACTATCAGACAGCAGAATACGTATATGTTGGTGTATCACACGTCTCCCAGAGAGTGTTGACGCTCCCACACTAGAAACCTGGGATGCAACTCCTAGATCTTCCCCCGATTGATGTCTAGGAGGAAAATTTAGATCAATTCCTTGTGAAGAAGATTCGCCTGGAAATGAAACTGACTGTCGGGAGTTTGTACTGGCACGCATGTCTGTACTTAAATCTTCGGTTTCTAAATCATGGGCATGTTGATGCATTGCACGTCTCCGAGAGAAACCTGATGACCCAGCACCAGTACTCTGGGACATAACTCCCTGATCTTCCGCTGACAGATGTCTAGGAGGGAAATTTAAATCAATACTTAGTGAGGAAGATTCCCCTGGAAATGATACCGACTGTCGGGAGTTTGTACCGGCACGCATCTCTGTACTTAAGTCTGCTGTTTCTAAGCCACCAGAGAACAAGCCACTGCTGCTTGTTCCTTGTTCTATTGCAATATCCTGAACTTGCGAGTCTGATGATCCGTCATCTATAGTCCTACAGCCTTCACAATACCAGTTGCCTTCAGGTACTTCCCACCCGTGACCAACACAATATGTATGAGCAGGGGAATCACATCTATCGCATAGCAACATGAGGTTGTCGTCTCCCGCATGTTGGCATACCATGCACACCACATTCTCATACGGAATTAGCATGCCCCTTATTTCCTCTTCAGAAGGTTGATAGACCTGTAAGAACATCATGGTAATATTTTAGGGCAAAAATTGAACTAGAAAACAAATGGAACATTAATATATGGACCATATGCAGAATAAACAAAATATTGAAGTTCACAACTACATGCATGACATAGTGACAGAAGAAGTGTGCTTAAAAATTCCAATGTGCCAGATGATACTGTGTACTTTAGATTTTGTATGTAGTATGATTTAGAATGCTGGGCAATAAAGAGTGACCCAAGTCCGCAGGATAAGCATCACAAATATGAGAATGATTATAAAGGATTAGGTAGAGAGCATATGAGTTGCACTAATTAGGGCATGTGCTTGTGCATGTGCAGCAGAGACTTCGAGTTCTGATAGGCCAAGTCTGTATTTTCCAGCAGTAAAGTACATTTGAGTGAAGACTGTAAATGTATGCCGATGAATGATAATGCTGAAAACTACTGTTATTCATGTGCTACTGCAGATTTGTCGCAACAGGACTAGAGTTATTCACATTCGATAAAACTTTTAAACTTCAGTAAATGCATTTCACTGCTGGGAAATACAAACAGGACCATAGGGGGGAGCGTGTGAATAGGTCAAGAAAGAAGAGGATACACATAAAACAATATAGACTTTGAGGAAGGATTTGGAAAAGCATGTAATGATGGCAATGCAGCCCTTAAAGTGATTGGAGAAGAAGGATTCATTAGGCCGACATCAGATAAGACTTGATGGTTACGATCAATGTAGTAACAACAAAAGACAATTTGCTAAAGAGCATTAGAATATCATGAAATCAGTAGATATTGGGAGTTATAGTGTAAAATGGGCATCTAGTGATACTTGAAACAAGGTCCTACGCACCCAGAGCATAACTCTAGTGGTATTGCTTCCTAATGGGTGAGACCATACATGAAACTTAAAAGGACAAAATATTCTGAATTACAGCACAATCATGGTTCAGAAACTCGGCCGATAACGAGTTGTATCGGCCGATTCGTATCAATTATCCACATATCACGACCAATACAAGGATCAAGACCGGTATGGGTCCTGACTCATTCGAGTTCGATATAACTCGGGTAGTATAGGCCGATACAGCTGAGACAGACCCGATACGGCAGGTTGTCTTTGCCTGGCCAATAACCCAGCCACTAACAGCCAACTTTACCGCCTTGTTGCACATGTGCTATGCATATGGGCTGTACAGACTGCACAATAGTAAAGGTTAGGAAGCCTGAGCCCTTATATGTATAATGTATATGCCTTCGTCCCTCTTTTTTTGGTCGAGTCGTATTGACCAATACCGAGTCATATTGGTTTTTGTTTGGCCAATACAGGCCCCAAAACCGAGTTTCTAAGCCTTCAGCACAATCAGTAAGAAAAATATAAGTCAATAGAAGACATTGAAGTGCTAGTAAGAATATATCTACAGTCATTTTCATGTCATAAACTGCAGTTTCTGATTGGAAAAAAATCCATTCCTTCATGAAAAACAAAGCGTATGCTGGTGAAGGAAGGGGAAACGTTCTACAAAAAGCAACCCATAACGTATAGTGGACCGTAGATTCGATGTGAGATCTAAGAGTATAAGGTGAATAGAGAAAACAAGTACCAGCTATAGACACGCTGCAAACACAAAAAGAAGAATTACAAAGCCCTTTATCGATTGATAAGAAATCTACCCATCCCTTATAATCTGAATAGAGTGAATCGTTTTCAGTTTTCCCCAACCAGCGCCTCAAAAAATCAAATTCCACCTTCAGTCAGATGACAGGGTGAATTAGGTTTATATTAAAATAACGGGGATCTTTGTCATTTCCTCAATTAAAAAGGGCAAACAAGTATTACGACAGTTGTTAGTATGAGCACAGTGCAGTATGCAAAGGTACATGTATCAAAATTAGTAAAGAATTAAAGTAGCAAATCATTCATTGAGTTTTATTACCATAGAGATAGTGAATAAATTAAGAATCAATAACTCACCCTTTTCAACTTGATTATCTATCAAGGACAAACGCTCTCAGTTTAGCACATTATAGAATCATCACTAGAAATAATTAAGTGAGTGCAAATAAATATATATTCCATTCTTCAGAAAACTCTAATCTTGTGGCTACATGAATGGGATAGCCAAGCACTCTTCGTTGATGGGGATCATATCACTCATATTGGAGATCGGAGTCATTCATGAGTCCAGATGCAGGTGTAGCCATTCAAGTGTTGGAGCCTTTCGTTAGGTCATTTGCTGCATCCTTATGCTTCATAAGGTTTTGGGGCTTCTCAAGCGATGAATTGGGCTAATTGGGTCTTAAAGTAATTCATATTCAAAACTTAAGCTATTTTAGGTCAAACTCAAGTCTCCATGACCTCTCTTGTATTCATCATTCAGCTTATGTGATTATGTTGAATGACAAATAAAATTCTGTTGCAAATTCTTCCTTTCTTGAGTGATTCGAGATCCATTGGACTATTGGAGTGAATCCAATCGAGTCAAAGTTGAGTCTAGAAGATGCGAGACCCATCGTTCTATCTACCTATCTTTTTCTTTTCATTCTCATTTTCTTCACCATTTTTCTGCAAATTTTTACGACTTTCATAAAATCACCTATACCCCATTGTTTTCATCAACACCACCTTTATGAAATCTTTCAAAAACTCATTATTTCCACTTATTTTCGCATCAACCTAAAATCTAAACCAACACAATCCTAAAACATATCAGAACCCTAATCGTTCACCTCCAAAATGATCTCATATTAAATTCTCATCATCCCCATACATGTTCCCCACAAAACCTTCATTTTCTGTAGATAAAAACCTCAACATGATCTCCAAATTTGATCCAGCAGCTGTCCGGTCTAAAAATAGAGGCCTTAACCCTTTTCCCAACCAAGATTTGACCTAAATCATAGGCTCATAGCCATACAAGCCTACGACACCCCAAACGAAAATCATTCTTATTTGATCATTTCTTTTTTTGCATCCTCGCCATAAGAACCCTTCGGCTAATAAAACTTAAAAGCAACCAGATCCCGCTTCAAGTTGAGAACAACTTTTGCTTGGATTGTTGGGTTGAAAGTTCCCTTGCAAGGCACGACATGCAATGGAATACGAAAGCGACCAGGTTGTGCTTGATTTGACCAAACCGAGACTTAGGAGCCTTCGCACAGGCATCACAGCTAGTCAAGGCAATTAGTTTGAATTAAACAGTAACCTATCTCCAATTATTGATCAAATCTGTACAAAATGTCAAAAGTAGCATGGACTTTATATCGGTTTGTAAGGCCACAAACTATTTCAAGGCACATACATCAAAAAATTCATTAACCATTAACAGAAAAAACCAATAAAATCAAGAAAAAAATAAGTGCATATGGTATACCTGATCTCGTTTCCGGACCCTTATGACAGCCCTTCTCAGCCCAAACCCTGGCACTGATCTCGAAGACTTGGTGATGGTCACAAATCTCCTCTTGCAAACCGGACAACGTGACTCCACCTTCGACCACTCCACTATGCATGCAAAACAGAAGTAGTGTGTGCAGCAGTTCAGCACCCCCTGAACGGCCATCATCTGCTCCTCTGATAAACAGATCCCGCAAACCCGCTTCTCCGAGGCATCAGCTTCTTTCTCCTTACCCTTCTGCTCGCCCTTCCTTCCTGCAAAAATCCTCTTTGGTTGCGGCTGGTTCACAATCCCTCCTTTGATAAGGTCCCTCACCTCATCCTCGGGTACCAAGTAATCGGAATCCGATGAATCTGAAACCTCTAATCTCCTCTTCTTTGTTGTCCTGGATACTGTCTTATTCTTCCTCCTCGAAGCCTTGCTCCTCTTCCGCTGTCTAGCCACCGTGACCCGATCCTTCACTATGAAATCGTCATCAGAGACCACAAAATCAGAATCCGGCGGATCCTTCACTACAACATCATCATCTGAGACCACAAAATCGGAGTCCGATGACTCCGAATCCACCACCGACAATCTCTTAGTTGTCTTCCTGGATGTCGTCTTCTTCCTGCTCACCTTCTTTCTCTTATTCCTCTGCCTATCCGCTGAGACCGGATCCTTCACTATAAAGTGGTCGTCGTCGTCGGAGCGTGCTCTCCTACGCCTATTCCTTGCCGGCGTGGCGGCCGGCTTCCTTGCCTTCCTCTCCTTCAGCTTCAAGGGCTTCAAGACCTTCGACTTCCGCCGGTTGGGAGCGGCCTTCCTTACAGATCTGCTCCTTTTGCTGGCGACCGGCGAGGCATCATCTTCATCATCATCCTCCTCATCCGGTGAGAAATCCTCGTCGTTTTCATCTTCCTCGCCATCGGGATCCAAAACCCTAGACGCCCGGCCCCGAGATCCGGCGGTCCTCGCCTTCCTTTTCGGGGCCGAGATGGGCTCTTCTTCACCCGGAGACCTAGGCCCTCTCCCGGGCTTCCATGGGGCAGCAGAGGATGCCCTGCGGCGCTTCGATGCAGCGCCCCCGATCTCCTCATCGGATCCGCTGCTGTACTCACCGAAATCGAAGCTCTCCTCGCCGGAGGAATCGCGAGGAGAGACGTCGGACTCGTAGGAGCTCTCCGACTCGTCTTCTTCCCCGGCGACGTAGTCCTCGTCGTCGTCGCCGCCGCCGTCGTCGCTATCTATTGATCGCCGGGCCCTTCGCTTCCGGCTGCCACTGGACTTTTTGTAGGCAGCCCTCCGTCGCCTCGCCATATTGCACGAGGCGCCCTGAATAGAAAGGGATATCTTTTTGTGAGATTTCTTTTTTTATAAAATTAAAATTGATGGAGGGCGATTCGAGATCGGTCCGAGGATGAACAGCGCTAGGCCTTTCATTTCATGATTTATTAGAATATTTTTATTTTTATTTTTATTTTTAGAAAAAAGGAGAGAGAGAGAGAGAGAGAGAGAGAGAGGATTTCGTACCTGATGGCGCAGACGGGGGAGGAGGAACAGAGAGAGAGAGAGAGAGAGAGAGAGAGAGAGAGAAGATGGTCGGTCGGACCGTCCGAGGACGCCGATTAAAATGTTAACGTCCATTTTCCGGTCGAGGTTGGTTGAGAAATCGCCGCCAATCAACACGTGAGTTCCACTAAAGCACGTGCCGGGTATGCAATGTGTAACTACTAACTCAAAATATTACCAAAAAAAAAAACGCTAGCATATGAAGTTAGTTTTTGAGATCGGTGGGTCTCTCGAAACCTATGAGGACATGCTTTTGAGTTAGTGTTTTTTTTTTAGATCGGTGGGTCGGATTGTGATATCCGGTCGGTGGGTATGTCTGGTTTAGCCTTACATCGGCTAGGGGCTAGATGGTCATATACCCGGTGGATCTTTTCTTACTATCTAGGTTTTGGAATGAGAGAGTATCTACAAATAGTATTAGAGCCAGATTACGGGGAGCAGTCAGAGCTAGTAGCGAATCCAGGGCCAAAGTGAGCGGATCAAAGTTGGTGTAGTTACTTGCAGAGCTGATCGATATGGACTTCAGGAGCGGCGTCCTGCTCGGAAGGCCTCCCTTATGGTCTGGAAGGAAAGATTGTTGGGGATTCAACCCATGAGTTCGGTCTGTTAGAGTCGATAAGATGGGCCCTCACTTCCGGTTGCTTGGCACACAAGCAAAGTAACATAATCCTTGGAGTCCAAGCCAAGCAACCCAGTTGGAGCCCCTATAGGAGAAGAGGGTGTCCTCATATCTAGTGAACTCGTACGTATATTGTGCTTACAATTAAATATTTTTATAAATTATTTACCTTCTGTGGCCTATCATGGTAAAAATCTTGATCAAATCATAACGGTTTGGTATTTTTTAAGCAAAATCAGATACCAAAATTGAAATGTAGCTACTCCACTCATGTTTTCAACATGTTTTAAAAGAACCAATTTGATTTGATACAAAATTATTATGTATGAAAAAATTACATAAAACAAATGATATGAACACTTGCAAAGGAAAACTAAAAAACACAATTATTTGTTCATTTACATAATATATGCATCTCAACATATTTATCCTTACTAAATGACCGAGATATAAATAATTAGTATGGTTTATACTTAAGAATGTTACAATTTCATACAACGATTTGATTATTTCTTCAATTTTGTCTAAACACTTCATCTAAACAATCCAAAACGTCTAGGCATTGCCTTGATTATACTTGTTTTTTTTTTTAAATTATTTTAGATAATCAAAAGATTTTAACTCGACTCCAATAGGAAATATGATCCAATGTATGAACATATCCAAACTAAGCTCTCATTAAAAAAAGATATTGAATTTAAATGAATTGCATGAAGAACCCAAACGAATCAAGATGAAATCACAAAACGATTGTAAAAGCAGTTATGTCATATTTGAAACAAAACTCAAGAGAGTTGAGAAAAAGAGAAGAAGAAGTGACATGCTTTGTTTAACCAAAACGATGAAATCGAAAACCGATATCGATCTATTTCCTTGGAAGGCCTGCCCTTGTTATCGATATTATTGTCCTTTTAGATCGGCCTAGTTGAAACATATTCTTTCATCCATCCATAGCCCTAAAAATTAGAGTAACCCTCTATTTCTTAGATTGATCATGTGGGTGCAAAAATTATACTGGACCGGACTAGACCCACATGGGCCCACACAACAGCCCAGATAGGCAAGCCCAGGCTCATGAACCTACTCTATAGGGCCTACAAATCAAACCACCCCTTATTGGGCCCGGACAACGGCCCAATAAAGGCCTAGCAAGGAGGCCCGGACAACGACCCGCGTGAAAGCCCAAGCCCGATGACACCTCATCACTGCCATATCGAGCACGCACTACAGCTATAAAAAGAACCCCTATGGCTTACATAGAAGAGGTTGGTCATTCAATCCAAGAAAGAGAGGAGTTCAGAGCCTGAGCCAGAGCTCTCTTCTCTTCTTCTAGTTTCTTTCTAGTTGCTCCGTGCAACCAGCCTTATAAAAAGCTTCTCTCGACCCGTCGAGAGAACATTTATCCCCCTTCACATTCATTATAGTGCAAACCAGGTGGCACCTCTCACCCGGAGGCATAAGTCGTAAGATCGAACTTCGACAATAACTCCACATGTCATCTCTCTCTCTCTCTCTTTCTATTCTCTAATCTCTATCTCTGCAGCATACAAATCATCCATATTCAATCAAGAATTGTGGGGCAAGATCTCTGATCAATACGGCATGAAAATTTTCCCCACATATCCCTCTGATCGGTAGCGACGAAATGGGGGTCGTAACTCTATGCTACCTTGTTGCGCGGACATGATTAGAGAAAGAAATTGGGGTCATGACTGCTTTGTTACCCCGTTGTGCGGCCACATGGGGAAAGAAATGGGGTAATGATGCTCTGTTATCCTATTGCGCAAACACGATTGGGGAAAGAAATTGAGGTCATGGCTGTTTTGTTACCCCATTGTGCGGCCATGAATGGGGAAAGAAATGGGGGGAGGGGGGGTGTCATGATTGCTTTATTATCCCATTACATGGACACGATTAGAGAAAGAAATGGGGTCGTGGCTGCTCTGTTACCCCCTTGTGTGGCCACAAATTACAAATAAAATATAGTGAGGGGAGGGCCACAAGTACTGTTGTGTTTGGCCTACCACTGCTCACAAAACCTAGAGCCCAGCCTCTGTTCAGCCCCAAATCTTGACCCTCTTCTCCCATCCCCAATCCCTCTCCTCTTCTTTCTCTTCTCTTTGCAGCATGCGGCCTTTCAAGGAGGCAAGCAGCGGCATGGAGGAGGCAGCCGATCCAAGAGGAGGAAGACCCATTAGGCTAGATGAGGTCCCCTCCCCTTTCTTTCCTCCCTCTTTCCTCCCCCTTTTCCCTGATTTTCCTTTCATCTTCTTTCTTGATTTCTCTATCAACCTGTCTCTCACTCTCCCCCCGCATCTCGAATTGCATCCGTCCCCTTCGCTCAATTGTACAGTAGCCGACTTGAAGCATGCCCCTATGAAGGAGGAGTCCCGGCACAGCATAGGTAGGCCTCCCCCCCCCCCTCTCTCTCTCTCTCTCTCTGATGTTCCCCTTCGACTGAACTTGACCAACCAGCCAAGGTCCCACCACCAACCCCCCACCACACAAGCCCCAAACCTTACCCATGCTGCCTTTTTTTACTTTTGTTGATGACTAAACTGTGCCCTGGGTAGCTCATGGTCCTCTCCTTTTCCCTGTAGCCCCTACAAACTACCAAAACACCCAATCACCCTGTGTTTTGCTACTTAACGGTAGTATAAACCAGCCCATTAAGTAGCCTCTCTCTGCCCTCTTAATTACTATTTATTTCAGCTAGTTGAGTCACAGGTCAAGTATTATTGTCTAAATATTCCATCCATCATTCTGTTTTCATTGTCACAGTCAATGTTTTAAAACACGTTAGGCGGATCCAAGGCGGTTAGGGGGGGTCCAAGGCGGAAGGCGGGCGCCTAGAGGAAAGGTGGCAGTAGCACTTTTATTTTTATTTCTTCACTTTTTTTGAGGGATAATAAAATAAAAATATAATAAAAAAAGGGCAAAGGGGGAGTAGAAGGGAAAATGGGGCACTATTGTGTGTCAACTAGCTCAACAGTCGGCAATAATGGATGATTCAAGTTGCTCTCACATGAGATGCGTGAGAAATGAGAATCAAAATCAGAAATCAGTAACAATGCACAAAATTGTATTAAGTGGAGCACAGGTACCCCTTGAAGGCCTTACAGTTGCATTTGCATACGCAGCATATCTCAACATGATAGCAACTTCATCTTCTAAGCCTATATCACTAAAGTCAGCTAGTTGTACTCAATAACAGTCATCAAAAATCAACAACAATGGGGGTGCAGCTACAATCAACATTAACAAATAACAACAAATGTACAACTATCAATCAGCATTAACATCAAATGTGCAACCCAACTCTCTAAAAAGAGGTTCACAGGCAACAATGTGCAGCTATGAATCAACATTAAAATCAAATTTGCAACCTCATCAAGTAGCACTCTAATAAAATTTTCAAATCACCAAATGATAATGGAAACCAGCACAAACAGCATAAGTAACAACAATTAGCTCAATAAGAGCAACAACTAATGCTCTAAACTGTACTAAAACAGTAATCAGTTGTACCATAATTAACTAGTTCAAACTTCAAAACATAATTAACTAGTTCAAACTTCAAAACAATCAGAAGTAAATAATAATAAACTACTAAACTAGTAATAAGTCCTTCAATAGTTCAACTGTTTATGCAAAAAAAAAAAAACTCCTTCAAGCATTGCAATATTTTTTTAATCTTTCCCATTGACTTCATCAATGTTCTATTCTGATATATCCAATCCGTCGTCATTAGAAGCATCATCAAGCTCAACATATCCATCATCCTCCTCATCAGTCTCATCCTCAGACTCAGATAGTACCTCATCTTCCTCCAATCCTTGGGAATTGTATGCACTGACACTAACTCTGGAACTTCTTCTTGGCTCAGACGTTGAAGTCGCTCCTAAATATATGTAAATTTTAAAATCAAAACAAAGATATATACTATTACTTATGTAACCTTATTGAGAAACCAAAAAAAGGTTCTTCTGGAATACAACATTGTACCTGAAGCTTTGTCAACTACACCCCAAGTCAAACCTGACCCAGGAAAAACCTCTTCTGTTTCGGGATCAAGGTCACTCAACCATGAAGCTGCATTTTCTATGTTCTTTGAGCGTAACGGATCCCTAGATTTCTTAGTCTGACGCTCTTTCAGTCTTGCATTAAATTGGACATAGACTATATCATTTAATTTTTTTTATTCTAGTCTATTTCTTTTCTTCGTATGAATCTGTAAATAAAGCATTCAAATTTTAAATATTATCAACTTTAAGTCTTTAACATAAGTAAAAATTACAAAATAATTAAATACTTATATGCTTTCAATTTACCATCTCGAAGGTACTCCAATTACGCTCACATCCTGAAGAACTACATGTCAGATTCAATATTTTCATAACCATGCGTGAAAGCAAAGGCACATGTGACCCATACATCGACCACCATTGAACTACACCCCAAAGGACAAATACATAAAATACATCATTAAATAAATAAATGAGATCATTGACATGTGTGTAAGTGTGTAACATACTAACAGTCTAAGTATCTAACATGTTAATATGAGAGTTACCTGGATTAAAATCAGGTTTGTTCCTTTGCCTCGTGGTCATTTCTTTTCCAAATACACCACCTGCATTTCTATATATAACTAGCTCATTTGCAATTTGGTCTTGTACTTTATTGTCACTTGGAAAAAAAACCCTCAATGCAGTCGACCAAACCATTCATAATGGTATTATTCGTCTCCACATTATTATCATTATAGTAGTACAACAGATTAAGATAACATCCAGCTGCATGTAATGGACGATGGAGCTTCTTATCCTATTTTGCATCAACTATTTTAAATATCGGCTTCAACAATGCCTCGTCGTTGTTCAAACTTGAGGTCATTTCTTTCTTTGCATTTTCCATCGCGGTATATATAAAACCCATAGCTGGTATGCAATCACTATCAACCAGATAAAGAACTTTAACAAGGGGTTGAAATACCTTCAAAGCAAACACCACCCCTTTTAAGAAATGACTGTTAAGCACTATTGTCGCAGCTCTCTGACCCTAGATATTTTTTAACCATTTACAATTCAATCACTCATCTAAAATAAACATTAATCTCAGCTTGTCCTTTTGATCCAATATACTTTGTAAACTAAGATATGATGTGGCAAAAAATGTAACTCCTAGTCTCACCAAGTCCTTCTTGCCAGTACAGCACCTCATCATGCTCAAAGTGATGTGATGGCTATATATGAAAACTGTGAGTGCTCTTGCTTTGATAATGATCAACTTCACCTTTTGCATACTACCAATAGCTTCAAGCATAAGGTTAATGCAATGAGCAGCACACGGACTCTAAAATATCTTAGGCATCTTTATCTTCAAAAGCTTTGCAGCTGCAATATTAGAAGAAAAACTATCAATGACAACTTGTATTATATTTTTTTCCCCCACCTCTTCAATGCAGCTTTCCACTAACTCAAATAAGTAGTGCGCGTCATGTATTCAATCTGAAGCATTAACTGATCGCAAAAAGGTAGTGCCAAAATGAGTGTTCACACAAAGATTCATAATGCTTCTCCCTCTTCTGTCCGTCCACCCATCAGTCATAATAGTACATCCATATTTTTCCCATGCCTCCCTATGGATTTCTAAATTTTCTTTTGTTAACTCCACCTCTTTTTTCAGTAAGAGCTCACTAAGCTCATAAGGGGTCGGTCCAACAAATCCTGGGCCATACTGACCAACAGCTTCCAACATGACATTGAATGCCTTCAATGATGCAGTGTTCATTGCAATTCCTGCTTGATACATCCAACGAACTACATACTGGCAAACTTTCGCCCTCTCTTCCTTCTGAAATGCATCTTTCATCGTAATCTGCTTTAACTTTTTTCCTGCATTTATAGCGACCTCAGGATCAATTACGACGAACCTATCCATTGGCCCTTTTGTATAAGGCTTCTTACGAGAGCTTGGATCTCCAAGTTCTACAATATCCTCTTCTTCGTCATCTTTTCCAAACACTTTAACACTGCTTCTTAGCTCTTTCATTTCTTTCTTTTTATCCACTTTTTGTTGTTTTTTAGTGTTTATATAGTCCAAAATCTCCTTCCTCATCTCTGATGACACCTTCGTGCATGGAGCGACATCTCCTCGAATACCGGCGATGTGCTTTTTAAATCTATTTATCCCGCCCCTTGTCCTCTGCCCACAGAATTGACATTGTACTGTGTTTTTGTCCTTTTCATTGGAACAAAAACCATATTTTCAATCCGGATCATCTTTGGGATTTACTGAGCTGGAGGAGCCAGACATTAGTAGTAATACTTGTTGATAATTGATAACTTGAAGTTACTTGATACTCCAATCAATACCTTGCTGCAAAATACAAACATAATAATTAACAAACCAAAAAATTTTAAAATCTTATTTCTTAATGAATTATGAATCAAATGATTATAATTTATATGAGTGACCACCCATGTAAAACTGACTCACTTGACCCTGCTCCAAAAAAAAATGGACATTAACAAGCCTATAACGTCGACACCCGTGCGATATGGAAGCAGCGACCACGATGCATGAGCCCTTTCGTCACTAGCTTGCAGAGCATGCATCATGAGCCCTAATTGCGCATTGCACGAACCACAAAGCTCTTGTCAATGGCTAATTTTGTTATGGAGCAAAGTCACCTGACTCATCCATTCACCCTGCAGTCCTACTACAACCTTTTAATGTACATCAGTATTCAGTGCATGCAAAAAAAAATAATCTACAGTCTCCACACCCCCCGAGCACTTGCAAAGTTGCAAAATAAAAAAAAATCTACAAGAGAGAGAATTATGCACTATACCAGAGAGAGAGAGAGAGAATTCTGCACATACTGTACATCCGTACATGCAAAAAAAAAAACTCCAGTCTTTAATCGTCTAATCGCATATGCAAAAAGCTAAAAAAATCTCAAAGAGAGAGAGAGAATTCTGCACATACTATACATTAGTACATGCAAAAAAAAAAAGGCAAGTCTCTAATCGCATTATCGCACATGCAAAAAAGTGAAAAACTAAAAAAATCTGAGAGAGAGAGAGAGAGAGAGTTTGCGGGGGGAACCTGTGCCTAGTGGACTGATGGAGGCGTTCGGGGATCCTCCTTCGACCTGTGGAGTGCGGACCTCCAGCGGTGGGGCTCCTCCTTTGGCCTGCGGAGTGCGGGTCTCTGGCGGTGGGGCTCCTCCTTCGGCCTGCGGGATCTCCAGGCGGTGGGGCTCCTTCGGACTTCAGAGATACGCGAGCGAGGGAGACGAACGGACGACGCGGAATAAAAAAAAAAACCTAAAACCTTCGGTGGGTCACGATGGTTAAATAGGAATTCGGGTTGGGTTTGGATCCGAAAAGCCAGCCGCCCGAACCGCCTAATTGGCCGCCTATCAACCTACCTAAGCGGTTTAATGACCCGCTTAGGCGCTGCCCAGCAACAACCAATTGTTTTAACCACTTAAGGTCAATGCGGGGCAGCCTGTGGATAAAACCGCCTAGGCGGCCGCCTGGACTGTGTTTTAAAACAATGGTCACGGTATGAGTTTCTTCATTGTATCCAATCCCTATTTGTGAAGTTAGCTTCTTTCATGCTTTGAATTGTTCCTTCATCGTGTCTCGTAGATTTTTGAATTGTTTATGTTCATACTTTACACCCATCTTTGCTTCGAAGGATTCTCTAAACATTTTTTAAACAAAAGCTTCCAAATTAGTGCTAAGACGGTCTCCTAATTTTACTTGCTCTACACATAGGTCAATAACTATTTTCTTCATCGTGTTAGACCATTGCACACGCAACTTGTCTCCCAAAGCCATCCTAAAAGGATCATAAATTAACAAATATAATATTCATCTTTGAGGCACTTCTATGTCAAAGATCCAAATTGAGACATAACTTCAGTCATAAAATACAAATAAGATATTAGATCTGAAGATATGGAACATGATATGCAAATAAGTGCCTCATATTCAAATAGTTAAAAGTTTAGGTTTATTATATGGAACATCTTTCGTATAATTGCTTGTCTGCATAATATACAATCACATAGGATGTATCTAGTGAGGAGGGATCATTGTATACAGCCCGAGAATAATGGCTCTACGATGACCACATAAATTGCAAAAATCAAAACTATGCACAATGGCACCTTATAATGTGGAAAAAATTTAGGACATCCTGCGTATGCTACAACCGTTGCCCAGAGCCTATTAGCACGCTCTAAGTGCTTGGGGCCACTACCCCCATGTACTGGGGCCTTCTACCCCAAGTCTCTTGAATAGCAGTGGACCCCGCGGTTGTAGCGTACGCAGGATGTGCTGAAAATTTTTCCCTTTTAATGACCACTACAGCTGGATTATATTCTCACAGCTATGTAAGCCCACATATATTGAATACATTGGAATAAATTCTCATAGATATGTATGTCCATAGAGATGAATATGTTGGATAAAATTCAGACCACAACTATGTATGTCCACATGATCCAAGTCCTTAACCTAAGCCCATAAATATGAATACATTGGATTAAGTTCTCACAGTTATTTATGTCCACAAGGATGAATACATTGGATGAAATTCTCACAACACAGCTATGTATGTTCACATGATCCATCTCTCTCTCTCTCTCTCTCTCTCTCTCTCTCTCTCTCTCTCTCTCTCTCTCTCTCTCATCCATAACCCCCAAGATAAATCCGTAGTTTAGGGTCCTAACATCCTTCCATCGTTTTACATATGTTTCCATTTTACCCTTCACCATAAATATTAATCCATACCCACTATTTTGAATCCTATGTAATGAAAACCAACACAAAGGCTAGAATCGTAATATGTCATTTTTGCCCTTCTAATTTTATTCCTACACAAATATCATCTAAGAATATTACGCTTTTGTCACTAATCCATATTCATACCCCCAAGATAAATCCGCAGTTTAGGGTCTTAACATACTTCCATCCTTTTACATATGTTCCAATTTTACTCTTCATCATATATATTAATCCATACCCACTATTTTGAATCCTATATAATGAAAACAAAAGCAAAGAGCTAGAATCATAATATGCCATTTTTGCCCTTCCAATTTTATTCCTTCACAAATCACAAATACCATTTAAGAATATTACCCTTTTGCCACTAATTAATTGAGTATTATTTATCCATTTAAAAAACCAAGGGCTATTATGGGAATAGCAATCCAACTAACCCACTAACCCATTCTTCCTCATCCTACTTTTGTTTTTCATTTTGCCCTTCTCTTCTTTGCCACTAATCAATTGAATCTTATTTATCCATTAAAAATACATGGGCTAAAATGGAAAAGTCAATCCCACAAACCCATTCTTCCCTGTGTCCTACATTTTATTTTCCATTGTATCTTTCTCATCCATACCCCAAGATAAATCCGCAATTTAGGGTCCTAACATCCTTCCATCCTTTTACATATGTTCTTATTTTTCCCTTCACCATATATATTAATCCATACCCACTATTTTGAATCCTATGTAATGAAAACAAACACAAGGGCTAGAATCATAATATGCCATTTTTGCCTTTCTAGTTTTATTCCTACACAAATACCATCTAAGAATATTACCCTTTTGCCACTAATCAATTGAGTCTTATTTATCCATTTAAAAAACCAAGGGCTATTATGTGAATAGCAATCCGACTAACCCACTAACCCATTCTTCCTTCTATCTTACTTTTGTTTTCCATTTTGCCATTCTCTTCTTTGTCACTAATCAATTGAATCTTATTTATCCATTAAAAATACAAGAGCTATAATGGGAAAGTCAATCCCACAAACCCATTTTTTCATGCATCCTACATTTTGTTTCCCATTTTACCTTTCTCAATCCTAAGTATAAAAAGTATTAAAAATAACATCAATGAAAATGTTTGGGTAGGGTATGGCCATAGGAACTCTTCCCGATTAACTTACGGGTATGGGTATGGGTACCCCAATACCCATACCTGAAACTCAATTTGCCCCTCTAACTTGTGACCCGACCCCGACATGTAACATCAATACAGGTATGGGTACAAATGTACTTTCAGGTATGGATATGTGTTGTATAAGGTTTTTAATAGGCTTGGGTATGGGTGGGTATGGGTTGTACAAAGTTTGGGTAAGGTATAGGTATAGGAATCCATACCCACTATTTTGAATCCAATGTAATGAAAACAATCACAAGGGCTAAAATCGTAATATGTCATTTTTGCCCTTCCAATTTTATTCCTACACAAATCACAAATACCATCTAAGAATATTACCCTTTTTCCACTACTCAACGAGTCTTATTTATCCATTTAAAATACGACTAACCCACTAACCCATTCTTCTTTCCATCCTACTTTTATTTTCCATTTTGTCCTTCTCTTCTTTGCCACTAATCAATTGAATCTTATTTATCCATTAAAAATACAAGGCCTATAATGGGAAAGTTAATCCCACAAATTTACTCTTCCCTGCATCCTATATTTTGTTTCATATTTTACCTTTCTCAATCCTATGTATTAAAACAACATCAAGGGAAATGTTTGGGTTGAATACGGCCATAAGAACTCTACCCAATTAACTTACAGTTGTGGGTATGGATACCCCAATACCCATACCCGAAACCCAATTTGCCCCTCTAACTTGTGACCCCCGACCCCGACATGTAACATCAATACAAGTATGGGTAAAAATGTACTTTCAGGTATGGATATGAGTTGTACAAGGCTTTTACTAGGCTTGGGTATGGGTATGGGTGGTACAAGGTTTGGGTAGGGTATGGGTATAGGAAATCTACCCTATTAACTTTCAGGGTATGGGTATGGGTACCTTTTTTTTTTTTGGTATTCTGGAAGGAGGTCATACCTGTATGACCTTCATATCCTCATCGACGAGGGCGTACAAACCAAGGGGGAAACCATACTCCCAACATCCTTCCCACCCAGAAACGCGACACCCATTGGCAAGCCAATGGGCAGCGCTATTAGCATTTTGCGAAATCCATTGCACTGAAACCTCCTCCAGGCGGTCCCAAGCCAACATGCAACACATAACATGTGATCTGATATCCTCATTGCATCCCTTTCCAAGCACCAGTGCATCCCGCGCTTTCTCAGCATCAGTAAACAATAAAACTTTGCTAATCTGCCTCCTCCCAAGTTCCCCCATGGCCATCTGAATAGCCCACAATTCAGCTTGCAACGAGGTATCTACCTGACACCGAAAAGCCGCAGCCGCACACACCTGACCTGTTCGTGTAGTCAAAACCCAAGCTCCACTTGACACCTCATACGAAGTGCTAAACGATCCATCCGTCCACATAAGATATTGGGCTCCCCGACAGAAGTCCATATTCCCCCTACCCGGCACAACACTATTCACAAACTGTTGTATCATCACCTTCCCTTGATACACCGTAGCATAACAATCCAACCCCGAGTTATCAAACAATTTCCAACACCGGGCCTTCCATAGTAACCACATGTCCACCGCGATAACCTCCCCCGGTAGTGGAACTTGATTGCTCCTAGCGTCCTTCAAACCCATGCACAGGAGGTCAGTACTATAGAAGTCAATCCCTGTACATCGTCGCACCTCCTTCCAAAACTCCACCGCCTTGTAATATTCCCAAAAAACATGCGACAAGTTCTCATCCTGATATCCACACCACGGGCAACTACCATACCCCGCTCCGATCCGTTGTCTAAGCAAGGCCGTCGTCGGTAACGCCCCGTGAAAAAGCTTCCACACAAAAAGATGAACTCGAGGAGAAACCCTCAGTTACCACAGCTTGGTTCCTCTCCACACGGCCACCGCCCTCTCCCCTGATGTACTACCCCCTCGCAAGTCTGCAATCATCCTCCTATACTTTGGCCTAATCCTCACCTCATCAGATTCCACCTCTTGTACAGGAACAACAGTATTACGCAGCCACGAAGACGCCTTCCTCCCCTGCCAGTTTTGCCACGTCTCTAACGACAGCTGGTGTTGATCCCTGATCCAACTTAATATCCATATCCATACCCCCCCATATCAATCTGCAGTTTAGAGTCCTAACATCCTTCTATCCTTTTATATATGTTTCCATTTTACCCTTCACCATATATATTAATCCATACCCATTATTTTGAATCCTCTGCAATGAAAACAAACACAAGGGCTAGGACCGTAATATATTATTTTTACCCTTCCCCTTTTATCCCTACACAAATCACAAATACCATCCAAGAATATTAACCTTTTGCCACTAATCAATTGAGTCTTATTTATCCATTTAAAAAACATAAAGGAAGGAAGTGTGTATTTTTGCACGTCCCATTGTGGACCTACAAAAATTATCAATATACCCTTATGCCCCTATCATTATTTCATGTGTCCATACTCTATACTAAACCTAGTGCATGCCAGTGCTGATTGGCACGAAGCGGGCGCCTTTGATGCGATCCCCCCCACCCACTCAATGCACCCACAGCGAGGAGAGAGAGAGAGAGAGAGAGAGAGAGAGAGAGAGAGAGAGAGAGAGAGAGAGAGAGAGAGAGAGTGCCCGTCGGCACTTGGACGGCCGACTTCGGCGGCAACATACATGTGGCCGCCTTCGACGGCATCACACACTTGATCACCTTCGATGACAGCGGCATTTTAACGGCCGTCTCTCTCTCTCTCTCTCTCTCTCTCTCTCTCTCTCTCTCTCTCTCTCTCTCTCTCTCTCTCTCTCTCTCTCTCTCTCTCTCTCTCTCTCTCTCTCTCTCTCTCTCTCTCTCTCTCTCTCTCTCTCTCTCTCTCTCTCGGGGTACACCACCGACATCCCTTGCCACAATTGGATTGCCCAATCGGTACATTGAAGTAAGACCAAACCAACATGCAAAGGGTCTCTATGTGCACCGCTTATATCCTTTTGCCACATTAGGATTGCCCAATCGGTGCATCAAGATAAGCCCAAACTGACATACAAAGGGTTGGCTGTAATGAGGTGCCATCCAAGCCAATATGTGAGCAGACATCCCTTTGCATGCCAAATTGGTTTGAGTATGATTCATCAATCAGGTATGGGTATAATGAACGGTTATGATGTGCAAAGCAAGCCAAACATTCATCTATTATACATGCCATAGGATAATGCAACAGTACGTCCATATGTAAAGTTAAATAGAAGTACAGATGGCTGTGATGTGTCGCCTTACATATGGGACGCCTTCTGTAATCACTATCTGAACTTTATAACAATAAAACATTGAGACTAAATCCCCAAATTACAGATCCTTGGTAAAAAAATTCAGTTGTTGGAAGAAGTTGGTGATGGGAATTTACCCGATGTGTAGAACGTACCCAACATAATTAAAAACCTGAAAAAAAAAAGATTTAGATTAAAGCATTGAATGGGCTAGCATAAGAAAGTGAGATAAAAGAAGCTAATATTGTGACTGATGGCAAGTATGCATACCTTCGAGTGAGAATTAGCCCGATGTGAAGAACCAACACAAAAACCCGAAGAAACAAAAAAAGGTTTCAGATCAAAGAAAAAAAACAAAAAATTAAACTAAATAAGATTGTGGCTGATTTCTCTTCTCTCTCTTTGCTTTGTCGATTCAGTTGTTGGGAGTAGTTGGTGGTGTTTATCCGATGTCTCAAAAATTCAACACAAAAACCTAAAAAAAAATTCAGATCAAAGGAAAAAAAAAATAAAAGAAACTAAATAAAAATTTTGAAAAGAAACTAAAATTGTGGCTGATGGCAGGTATGCATACCTTCGAGTGAGAATTTACCCAATGTGAAGAACACCCAAGCCAAAACTTGAAAAAATAGGATTCAAATCAAAGAAAAAAAAATCAGAAACTAAATTAAAATTATGAAAAGAGGCTGATGGCAGGTATGCATACCTTCGTACTTTGGCTAAGTGCAGGTATGCAAACCTTTTTTTTTTCGATCTTTCTTTGGTGTGTCAATTCAGTGGTAGGTGTTGGGTTAGCCGCTTGCAGCATGAGGATGGCCCGGTACAAACCCACCATGGGCTTTTGGGTTTAAAACCTAATAGGCCTTAACTAAAGCAGTACCCGTTAGTGATGTGGTTAAGTGATGAGTCCTAGCCCTTAGATCAATCCAGTGGATGGTTGGATTGATTCCGGTAATTAGGGTTTTGGGACGGTGTCATGGTTTAGTTATAAAGAAGATGTCTTCCATCTATTAGGTATCTGATCTGATGTCATCTAGTCTCTTGACGGCTAAGAACTAAACCGTAAATATCTCTCCCTCTCCTCCCTTCTCTTCCGATCTTGCAACGGTTTCGGAGTAAGGAGAACGACGAGGATTTCAACTACGTGGAAGATGCATCGCATTGAGAAGTCATCTACCTGTGATTCGTCACCCGGTGCGTTATGGCCGGAGGTATATCTCTTCACTTCCGCTATAGGTAAATCCGATCTTCGTGTCGGATCTAATTTGGTTTGATGAGATCTATGTGGAGATTATCTTACACTGGTATCAGAGCAAGGTTTTCGATCTTATTTCAATTGAAATTTTTGGGTTAGTAGTGTCGGCGATATTAATCGGTACTGTAATGATCTCATGCATCGACCCGCCGTGGTGCGATGTTGTTTCATCGGTGCCGGTGTCGCTTGACGCTCGTCGTGCATGCCGTGGCAGCCCTTGTGCTCCATGGTGGGTGTGGTAATTGCGGCGGCGGCATCGTGCATGTGGTGCAAGATTGCAACATGTATAGCGCACCGGTGGGTCGATGGGTGTCATCGAATGGTGCCGAGGTCGTGCGGGGCGGTGTTGTGCGTGGCCGGCACCAACAGTTGGTGGGATTTCTTTTCCCACAAGGGGACGCTGCATAGCCTCTGGCGGCGCACAGCATTCAAAAGGGACTGGTTTGGTATGTGTTTCACCCTAAAAGCATTCCAAATCCTAAAATGCTCTTGACTATCATGTGATTGCCTTGTTAATGGGTTTGAGTTTGCTGGATGTACTTTTGTGTGGTCAAATCAAACTTGGTCTGATTTTTGCTTTGGCTGTACGAACAAGGGCAATTTCAATCCAACTCAACCCGTTAAAGCCTTTAGACCCATAAATTTTAAATCCTTGTCTTGGGCCCAATTTTAGTTCGATTTTTGCCCGTAAATAGTCTATTCGAAGCTCTTCTCGAGAGCTAGAATCGGTACATAGTACGGACACTATAGGGCCAATCTTGGATCATAAAGAGGGGCTTTTAATTTTATGTGTCTAGTTCACACAACTTGGCTTTGTGTGCTGGTTTCAAGATCTTTTATTTAACCCGATTATTCTATTGGCGATTGGTATTTACCCTATTGGTGATCTAAACCAATTCGGGATGGACTGGATCACATATGGGTTAATAAGATAACATAAGGTTTGGGCATCTTGTGTTTGTTGCTTAGACAAGGCGAGGATTGAATGTGGGCTTGCATATATATAGATAGCTTTTCACATGTGCGGGAGTTTTGATGCAGCAAAATTATTATTTTTATGGGGCCTGTATGTACAATGCTTCAATTTGTAATAATACATGGCTACGCTCATGCTAAATATGAATGTCTATGTTGTATGTGATTATGGGATCTCTGGTCAAGCCCTAATAGCCCAAGTTAACTCATTAAGACTATTTATTCGTTTTCCAAGCTATTTGATTATAGCAATATTGCTTGCTCTTGATCATCATGACAGTAAAGATAATCATCGAAATTGACTCAGGATTGGCCAAAGTGTCTTGGTTTAATTTTGATGAGTGACTCCTAAAAGGTGCATCATGGGATGCACAGGGTCACATAAGTTACTGTGATGGTCACATTCTAATTATATGATAATGACTATTGTCTGGCCCAAAGAGAGGCAGCTATTAGCATCATATAATTAGGACAGAGCAGAGTGTTGCATTGTGAAACGGAGACAGTTCTAATACCCACAGGTAAAGGATTATTAGTCTATTTCACGGATACAACACTCTGGCCCTATTAAAAACTTTGTAGTTTCTAAAGAACACAGTGGAACTCATGCAGCTTACGACCTTTGCCCAAAGAAAGGTCTGAATTTCCACTGACTAACTTTAACATGGGATATTTGTCATATATGGTTTATTTCCTCGTATTAATGTAAGCTTTGTATGTTTTCTTTCAGCTATGTCCTTTATCAATGACCCTCCCTAGCGCCTTCTATTTTGATCTGATGATAATTATTCGGATTGAAAGGACAAGATACTCTTGGTCCTAGGGTGTATGGATTTGGGACTTGGCATTCCGTGTAAAGGAGCCTCCTCCTCCAACAGAGAAAAGTACACTAATTGAGGTTGCATCATACGAGCAGTGGGAGTGATTTAACAGCTTGAGTAGGATGCTCATCCAGACTCATATCGATAAGAGCATCAGGGGTTCTATCCCTGAGTGCCGACTGGTCCAAGAACTTTATAAAGACTATCAAGGAGTAATTTAAAAGCTCCGATAAAGTCTTTGGCCAACACTTTAATGGCCAAACTATCATCCATTGAAGCTAACTGGAGATAAGAGTGTGCAAGAGCACATCATGCAGATGCGTGATATAACATCTTAGCTAAAGGGGGATGAAGATAGATATCAATGAGTTATTTCTGGTGCACTTCATACTGAACACCCTGGCTCGCTCAGTACGGACAGGTCAAGATCTCCTACAACACTCATTCAACCAACTGGTCAGTAAATGATATGTTGGTTATGTGTGTTCAGGAGGAAGGGCGGCTGAAGCAAGAGAGATTAGAGGTTGCTCACCTCGTTTCTCCATAAGGTAGGGCAGTCCAAGCCTCACAAGGCAGTTCCAAAAAAGAAACAAAGCCAAGGAGTACCAATAAAGAAATCTGATGGCACCCATAAAGAGTTGAAGTGCTTCGTCTGCAAGAAAAGAGAACATTTCAAGAAAGACTACACCAAGTATCAGAATTGGCTCACTAAAAGAGAATCTGAAGGTAATCTTATGACTCTAGTGTGTTATGAATCAAATTTGGTTGATTCTCATAATGACTCCTAGTGGATTGACTCCGGATCTATAATCCACGTTTCTATCATCTTGTAAGGGTTCCTCAATCTAAGGAAGCCAACTGATAGAGAATATGTCATTTACTCTAGAAATAAGATGAGTTCTAGAGTTGAAGGTGTAGGGACATACATGCTTCGTCTCTAGACAGGATACATCTTGGACCTAGAGAAGATATTTTATATTCCTAGTTTCTCTAAGAACCTAGTATCTGTATCAAGACTATTTCCATATAGCTTTGATTTCAGTTCAAAGACTCATCTTTTCTGATTATTAAAGATAAAGTAATCATTGGTTCAGGTTCTTTGATGGATGATTTATATTGTCTTTCTCTAACTTATTCTCTTGAATATTCTATGATGACTGTGAATGAAGATTCCTCTACATTGTGGCATAGGAGCCTGGCTCACATCTCCATAGAGCACCTAAAGAGGTTATCAAAGGATGGAGTCTTAAAGACTCTTGACTTCATTGATTTTGGAACTTGTGTAGACTGCATAAAGGAAAAGCAAACTAATAAGTCTACTAAGAGTGCCACGAGGAATAATGAAAAATTAAGGATCATACACACTGATCTTTGTGGACCATTTAGTACACCCTGTCTGAACAGTCAGAGGTATTTCATTACCTTTATAGCTGACCACACTCGATACATATATATCTACCTCTTAGATGATAAGGCTGAGGCATTTGATACCTTCAAGATCTATAGACGGAGGTAGAGAAACAATCTAGAAAGAATATCAAAATTGTAAGATCAAACAGAGATGGGGAATACTATGAAAGGTACATAGAGAGTGGACAAATGCCTGATCTATTTGTGAAGTTCTTAGAAGAACACGACATTATGGCTCAGTACACACGTCTAGCATACCGTAATAAAACGGTGTTGCTAAAAGGAGGAACCGCACCTTGATGGACCATGATGAAGGAGCATGATTTGTAACTCCTCTCTTCCTCTCAATATGTGGAGTAAGGCTTTAAAAACTGTTGTGTACGTGTTGAATAGGGTTCCATCTAAAGTTATTCCTAAAATATCTTTTGAGTTATGGAATGGATGGAAACCTAGTTTAGGACAAATGCATATATGGGGTTGTCCGGTTAAGATCAGGGTATACAATCCATATTAGAAGAAGCTTAACCCTAGGACTGTCAGTGGTTTCTTCATCGGTTATGCCGAGAAGTCCAAGGGTTATAAGGTTCTATTGTCCCTCGTATACTCCTAAAGTCGTAGAAGCTAGAAATACAAGATTTCTTGATGATGCCAACCTTAGTAGAAGCGTCCTAACACAATCAATTATATTTGAGGAACTACAGGTTCCGATAATTTTACCCGTAATCAAAGGTGTGCAGATTGCTCAGCAGGAAGAACCACCTCAGGTGATTCATGAGCAACCAGCCCAAGACCTCCCAGCCCAAGAGGAGCAGGTTGCCATAAAACCATATTGAAGTTGTGCTCTAGAACCACAAGTTGTGGTACCGACAGAAACTAGGAGGTCCCTCAAGTAAAAAAAAACCTGTAATTTCTAATGACTACGAGGTATACCTGCAAGAGTCCGACAACTCAGTTAGACTTCAAGGCCCACAAACATTTTTACAAGCCATGAGAAGAGGTAACTACACGAAATGATATGATGTCATGCTAGAAGAGTTGAAATCCATGGGTGACAAACAAGTTCTGGATCTAGTAGAGTTACCTAGAGGTACTAGGCCAATTGGTTGTAGACAAAAACGAATGCCTCTGGTAACATCGAAAGATATAAGGCAAGGCTTGTGGCTAAGGATTTCACTCAAAGGATCGGCATTAATTATTATGACACCCTCTCTCCAGTTTCCAAGAAGGATTCATTAAGAATAATCATGGCTTTGGTAGCTTATTATAACCTAGAGCTACAACAGATGGATGTAAAAAAGGCCTTCCTAAATAGGATCTTGGGGAGGAGGTATACATGCTCCAGTCTAAAGGATTTACTTCTAGATAAAAAGAGTCAGCTGGTTTGCAGACTCAAGAAGTCTATATACGGGACTGAAACAGGGCTTACCGACAGTGGTATTTAAAGTTTCACAATGTCATAACTTCTTTTGGTTTTGTGGAGAATATTGTAGATGAATATATATATATATATATATATATATATATATATATATCTTAGACTAGTAGGAGCCGTTACACATTTCTAGTCCTATATGTTGACGATATTCTGCTAGCTAGCAATGACTTGGGGGACGATATTCTGCTAGCTAGCAATGACTTGGGGATGCTACGTGAGACAAGTAGTTTCTCTTACAGAACTTTGATATGAAAGACTTCGACAATGCATCTTATGTTATAGGGATAAAGATCCATAGGGATCGATCCCAAAGGATTCTAGGATTGTCTTAAAAGGCCTACATTAACAACGTTCTGAAAAAGTTTAATATACAGAACTACTCGCCCAGAATTGCTCCCATTGTCAAAGGTGATAGATTCAGTTTGTCCCAATATCCGATAAACTCTCTTGAAAGAGTGGCTCTAACTAATATTTCCTATGCATCTATAGTTGGCAATTTAATGTATTTGGAGGTCTGCATAAGACCAGATATCGAATTTGCAGCAGGGATATTAAAAAGGTACTAAAGTGATCCTGGCATGGATTACTGGAGGGCTGCTAAAAAGGTCATGAAATATTTACAAGGGACCAAGGATTTCATGCGTACATAAGATCATTTAGAGCTGATCGGATACTCTGATTCTGACTTTGCGGGTTGCATTAACTCCAGAAAGTCGATATCAGGTTATATTTATCTTTTGGCTGGTGGTATTGTCTTATGGAAGAGCACCAGTAGACTATTATGGCATCGTCGACTATGGAGGCAGAGTATATTGCACTTTACAAGGTAACCACATAGGTGTCTTG
The DNA here is from genome assembly GCA_947650365.1 of Chamaelirium japonicum. Taxonomy (NCBI): domain Eukaryota; kingdom Viridiplantae; phylum Streptophyta; class Magnoliopsida; order Liliales; family Melanthiaceae; genus Chamaelirium; species Chamaelirium japonicum. The sequence goes on along the minus strand of OX393552.1, from coordinate 51,702,065 downwards.
GCTAAGAAATTTTATCACATGGATAAAGATCATAGATTCCATATCCAGATCTCTAAAGATCTACTGTGATAATCTTGCTACAATGTTCTTCTCCAAAAACAGCAAAAGTGGAAGTCGAAACAGGCACATCGACATAAAGTACCTTGTTGTTAAAGAAGATATAGCAAAAGATAAGGTTCAGATTTAGCATATTGGTACTGAGTTTATGGTGGCTGATCCACTGACCAAAGGATTACCACCAAGCCTTTATAGGTCTAAGTGGATCGGATGGGCCTAGTTAGCTCATTGTATTCTTAAAGATTATACATTGTGAAGCTATTGTTTCTTTTACTGCAGCGAATAAAGTATAATTGTCGCTGTTTGTGCACTAAAGTTTGAGATATACAGTTTTGACCCAGAGTGAAGCATGCATTCACTCATAAAGTAATTCATTACATAAAGTATTTAACTGAACTGATCGTGCTACATAATAATAATGGAAGAAAGTGTCTATTTGTTAGGACACAACCATCATGATTCATGTAGTTGGTGTCTTCAGTTTAAACTAAAGGATACCACATAAGGCATTATGAGTGCTTTTGTTTTTCGAAATTTTTCGTATGCGCATACTAAAGTTTTTATCACTTTTAGCCCATTAGAGTTTTGTTTTCTTTAAAACAAATTGTTGTTTTTTCAAATGTGTGTTTATAGGTCCAAGTGAGAGAGTATTGGGTTAGCCGCTTGAGGCATGAGGATGGCCCGGTACAAACCCACCATGGGCTTTTTGGGTTTAAAACCTAATGGGCCTTAACTAAAGTAATATCCATTAATGATATGGTCAAGTGATGAGTCCTAGCCCTTAGATCAATCCAATGGTTGGTTGAATTGATTCCGGTAATTAGGGTTTTTGGATGGTGTCCTTGTTTAGTAATAAATAAGATGTCTCCCATCTATTAGGTATCTGATCTGATGTCTTCTAGTCTCTTGACGGCCAAGAACTAAACCAGAAATACCTCTCCCTCTCCTCCCTTCTCTTCCGATCTTGCGATGACTTCAGTGTGAGGAGAACGATGAGGATTTCGGTTATGTGGGAGACACATAGCATCAAGGAGTCATCTACCTACGGTTTGTCACCAACCAGAGGTACATCTCTTCGCTTCCACTATGGGTAGATCCGATCTTCGTGTCGGATCTCATTTGGTTTGATGAGATCTCCTATGTGTAGATTATCTTACATTAGAGGGTTGGGGGGGAGAAACGGCCTGATTGCCTTTGCCTTCGCCTTCGTCGCCGGACGGAAGAAAGCAAGGAATTAAAATAAAGAAGCTGGGTTGGGGGGATGGATCATGGGGAACAATGTGAGAAAGACGGAGGGAAAGAGAGTTAGGAGAAGAGATTGACACAAAGAGAGAGAGTTAGGGGAAGACAGAAAGATTAAAATGGGGAAGAGAGAGAGAGATGGAGAAAGATCATGGGGAAGATATATATATATATATATATATATATATATATATATATATATATATATATATATATATATATATATATATATATATATATATATATATATATATATCGAGAAAGAGAGAGATAGAGAGAGATCGTGGGAAAGAGAGAGAGAGAGAGACGGGGAGAGAGATCGGGGCATGCCGTTTCTCTCCCCCCTCTCGCGATTTGCTCTCCCCCTTAATGAGATTGCCAAATGCTTATGTGAATCACAACCTTTAAATTCTTACACGATCGATAGTTATGAAATATTATCCAAATGGTATATGGCATCGGACGTCCTGAAGTCTCCTAATCAGCTTACGTTTTTGTCTAGTCAGCTTGTTCCATTTTGTCTAGTCAACTTGTTGACCGTCGTGCCATGTTATATAGATGACTATTTTAATTTGTGTACGTGAAAAAAGATTCATAGATCAACAACTGTTGCACGTGCAACGCACGTGACCAATGCACTAGTAAAGTGATAAAAGCCATGTTTTGGAAAGCACGGTAGGTGGTGCTTATTCAAGGAGAATCATTGTAGCTTTTCACTTATTTTAAACACCGTGTGCCACGGGTGAACCAAACAAAATTATTTGGTTGATAAGAGCTTATTCGCCCAATAAGCCGGATAAGCTCATATTTTAAGCCGAACCAAAACGCCCCCCAAGAGCAAGGATTTGACTCCTTTCCACTGATGATCATCTTTCCTTTCGGGCGCTGACAATTTGGGAAGCACCCCCATTTTCAACAGCCACAATCTATAGGGCTATGGGATGAACCTTAAAGGAATGCCACCGTTACCCAACACCGGTCACCGCTGCCTGCCTGACCGCTATTCATCACCCCCGCCCGCCACCACCCCATCGGCCACCACGCGGTGGGTGGTGACCGATGGGGTATCATGCAGGTGGTGGCGGACTGGTTATCAGCGGTCGCCGAGTGGTCTGTGGTGGGTGGCGACCAGTGAGGTGGCAGCCCCCTAGGGTTCATCCCATGGCTCATAGATCATGGCCGTTGAAATTGGGACTGCCACGTGTCCTCCCCAAATCGTTAGCGATTGAAAGGGTGGCAATCATAAGTGGAAGGAGTCGAGCCCCAAGAGTGCAGGCTTGGCATCCCTAATAGGGATAGCTCCACTAAAGTATTCATCCCTCATGTTTTTTTATTTTTGGGAGACTTAGTGAGCCGTCCCTTACAAAGAGATCAGTTAAGCTGAAGGACTTTGAAATGTTGTGGATGAAAATGACCTCCATAGCATTTCAAATTTTCTTTTGCCATGCCATCAAACTAGTGAAGTCCCGCCGCCACCGAACCGAACACTGAACACTAAACATCACCGCCACCGAACCGAACACCGCCGCTACCGAACCATCGAATCAAACATCAAACGCCGCCGCAGTTGAACCGAACCTAACCATAAGATGTACAGGCTATGGTATGAACCCTAGACCTAGGTTCCTCAACCAAACCTCGGATCAAACGCCGCTACTACCAGAGCTGCTTGCCACCTCTACCTCTGCTGCTAGACGCTGCCCCCATCGCCGGAACTGCTCCAGAGAGATGGCAGAAGAAGCCAGAGAGGATAATTTTGGATTTACCAAAAAAGACAAGGACCTTAGGCTAAAAGAAACTTTAGGGGGTCCTGTTCATGGGATGGATTGTCAGGGACCTCTCACAAATTAACAAACCCTTAACTCAATTGGGGGGGTGTTGGTTGGTTAAGGGTAACCCCAACCTAAGTATTCCCCCCTAGGGATGATAACGTACGGGTCGGGTTTGGGATGAGTCGGCCTATCCCGACCCCGTCCCGTTAAGGAATATCATATCCCAAACATGTATTTGGGTTTGAATGATCAAATCCCAAATCCGTCCCACTTACACTAGTAAAAACCCAAACCCGTCCCGTCTCATCCCAGTTATGTTCATGTAGGTCAAGGCCAAGCTAATTGTTTATAATTTGAACTAAATTTATTTTCGTTAAGAGAAGCAATGAACATATTGAGATCTAAATTCATTATAACATAAAACAACGTTTTCAATGTTTTTATTTTATATATATATATATATACATTGAATGAATTAAATATATATACTACAATGAAAATGTATAACTTACTACAAGTCTACACCCAGTTAAACACCATGAACATATTGATATTTAAATCAGATATGTTCTAGATACTAGAAATTTTATAAACAAAAGGCATGAGTTGTATTATCTCCCTAAATATAGTATTGGTACAACATAAAATAAGATACTAAACTATATTCGAGTAAATTATTAAACATAAAAAAAAATAGCATATATGTATTCAGATTGGGTCAGGTCGGGGTAAGCTAATCCCGACTTCGTCCCAAACTCAATCGGGTTTATTTTGTAAATCTCGAACTCCCCCCAAACCCAACTACTTTCATCCCAAACCCAGTTCAATGGGGTCGGATTGGGTTTCCCATTTAGCCTGTCCCATTGCCATCCCTATTCCTCCCTCATGGGGGCACGTGCTTTGCTACTTGAATGGATCACAAAAGCAATGTTAATTCGGGGGGAAAAAATCCCATCTCCAATTAGGGGTGTACATCGGTTCGAAACCAACCTATTTAGGCAAAACCTTGGTCGGTTTTGAGGATTTTTAATCCGATCCAAACCGAACTGAGATTGGAATCCAATCCGATCCCATCCAATTAAAGTCAGTTTGGATTGGATTGGATGGTCGGTTTGGACTTTGGCACATATTCTTATTGGGTCCCCCCCCCCCCCCCTCTATCAGGATTTAGTTTCAACTTAAAACATAATAATTATTGTCAAATCATTAGGCCTAAATAAGATTTCTAATTGATTTTGAGTCATCCTACATATTGCAAAGGTTGTTTTTTTTTTTTGTAAGAATATTGCAAAGGTTGTTGATAGCAAGGGTATATAAAGAAATATGGTATATTTAATAAAATATTATATCTATATAATAGGGGAGGGTTTTGTGGGGGGTATAAAGGACGGTCATGATGGCCCCCTCTAAACCACTCTTAACCACACGATGACACCTCAAACTACCCGAAGATAGATGATGCCTTAAAAAAATTAAGACCACACGTCAGTTGATCGCACGGCTATGATGCATGATGGACCCATCGACGGAGGCCGGCCGACTCGAGGATATCGCGCCCTGCTGATCGCGCAGCTATGATAACTCCCGCTGATCGCCCCCCTCCTAGCCCCTCTCTTCACTAGTCGCACCCCACGCCCGCCCTCCACTGATCGCGCCCCGCTGAGCGCCCCCACTCCACTGATCGCGTCCCTCTTCCCTCATCTGGGCTCCCTGCTGAGCGCCCCCCTCCCCTGCCCTCTCCTCTTCCCTGATCGCCCACAAAACTCACCCTCCTGTCCCCGTCCCTCTCCTCTTCCCTTCCATGGCAATCCATCTGAAACCCCTCTCCTCTTCCTTGGTCGCACCCCACACCCCTCATCCGTGGACCCCAAATTCCGCTGTCGGGGTTGGGGTCGGTGTCAGTGTTGGGGTCGTCGCCGGTGAACAGGAGGTCTCTCGCTCGATCTCAGATTTTTTTTTTTATTGCAGCTATCTCTCTCTCGATCTTAGTGTTTTTTTTTCTCAATTTTTTTTTTTGATTGCAGCTCTCTATCTCTCTTCATTGCTGCTCTCTATTGCCGGAGGCAGAGGAGCAAAAGAAGCACATAGCCGGTGCAGGGGAGGGGTATGCCTCTCTCTCTTTCTCTCTCTTGATCTTAGGTCTGTTTTTTTTTTATTGCAGCTCTCTCGATATCTCTTGATCTCGATCGCATTTTTTTGTCTCTCGATCTCAGGTTTTTTTTTTGGATTGCAGTCCTATGTTGTCGGGGTTGGGATCGGGGTTGTCGCCGTTGGACAGGTCTCTCACTCGATCTAGATCAATCTCAGATTTTTTTTTTATTGCAGCTCTCTATCTCTCTCAATCTCAGTGTTTTTTTTCTCTAACTTTTTTTAGTACAGCTCTCTCTTAATCTCAATTTTTTTTTATTGCAGGCATGTTGTTGCCGGTTGGGTCGGGGTCGTCAGGTCTCTCTTTCAATCTTCAGGTTTTTTTTATTGCAACTCTCTATCTCTCTAGATCTTCAGTTTTTTTTATTGTAGCTCTCTATCTCTCAATCTTCAGTTTTTTTTTATTGTAGCTCTCTATCTCACGATCTCAGTTTTTTTAGGAGGTCTCTCTCTTGATCTCGATCTCTCTCGATCTCAGATTTTTTTTTTATTGCGGCTCTCTATCTCTCTCGATCTCGGGTTTTTTTTTCTCAGATTTTTTTTTTGATTGCATCTCTCTGTTTCTCTCGATCTCAATTTTTTTTTTTTGATTGCAGGCTTATGTTGTTGCCGGTGGGGACGGGTGATTGCGAGGTCTCTCTTTCTCTCTCTCTCTCTCAATCCTCATCTCAGATTTTTTTTTTTGACTGCAGCTCTCTATCTCTTGATCTTAGTTTTTTTTTATTGTAGCCCTATGCTGTCACCAGCGGGGTCGGGGTCGTCGCCGGTGAGCAGAAGGTCTCTCTCTCGATTCTGTCCGATGCCGCATGTTAGCTATACTTTTACGTCTGATTGATCAAATAAGTCATAATGCTTACCCAAAAGCTATACTTTTACGTCTGATTGTTTGCTTTTGTGCTACAGCATGGGAACGGTGAGAATGCATGGGTTGGTATCGATGGCAACACTGGAGCCATCGTTTACATGAAGGAGCGGAAGGTTTTCCTTCACTTCCCGTATTTTTTTCTTCTCATCGGACATCTTTGTGTTCATCTAAACGTCTTCCATGCTTCAGTTCTGGGACTGCTACAATGTGAAGGCACAAACATTCAAGACGGCCATCGAGGCCGCCTGCATGCTACTAAGGATCGATGACATCGTTAGCGGGATAAAGAAGAAGCAGACTCCTGGAGCCGTCCCGACTCCATCAAAGCCGAAGGTAGAGGAAGGGGAGACGTCGACAACGAGTAGATACTTCCAGAGTAGATTTTGTGGAAGGTGTTTGAGGCTTATGCATTGCGTGGATGATGGTTAAAGCTGAGCAAGGGTTTTGTGTGTGGTCTGGTTGGTCTGATAACATGTTATGTTGAGTACCAAGAAAATGTGAATTTATGTTCATGTGTTTTTTTTAACTTGTTGTTAGTCTGCTGTGTTAAATGGGGAGTTTTCGGATGCTTTATTCATCAGCTCCATTACCTTGGAGCATAAATTTGGTACAATAGTGGTTTGGTTTTAAAATCCACAGTTTTCCTCTGAACTCAATATATCTATATAACATGGCACGGCGGTTTTGTGCTGACTAGGACAAAAAGGAACCCAAGGCTGACTAGACAAAAAAAACGCTGATCGCAGCCGTCAATCTCTCTCTTTCCAGATCTCTCTTTCCTCCCCCAATCTCTCTCCGTATCTCTCTCTCTCTAACTCTCCGTCTCTCTCTCTCTTCCCCTGACTCTCTCTATCCCTCCTCCGTCTCTCTCTCTCTTTTTCATTTTACTCTCTCTCTTCCCCCGATCTCTCTCTCCTTATCTCTCTCTCTTCCCCGGACTCTCTCTCTCTCTCCATCTCTCTCTCTTCCCCCAACTCTTTCTATCTCTCTCCCCCCCGGTTCTCTCTCTCTCAGTCGCTCTCTCTCTCTCAGTCGCTCTCTCTCTCCAATCTCTCTCTCCGATTTTCTCTCTCCCAACCGGCACTCACTCTCTCCCTGGCTCTCTCTCTCTCCCCACCCCCAGTTCTCTCTCCCCCCCTGTTCTCTCTCTCTCTCTCTCTCTCTCTCTCTCTCTCTCTCTCTCTCTCTCTCTCTCTCTCTCCTCTGTCTCTCTCTCTCTCTTTCTCTTTCTTCCCCTGACTCTCTCTATCTCTCTCCCCCCGGTTCTCTCTCTCTCTACCTCTCTCTCTCTCAGTCGTTCTCTCCCCTCTGTTTCTCTCTCTCTCTAACTAACTCTCTCTTTCTCTGATCTCTCTCTCTCTCCAGTTTTCTCTCTCCCCTGGTTATTTCTCTCTCTCCTCCATCTCTCTCTCTCTTTCTCTCTCTTCCCCCGACTCTCTCTCTATCTCTCTCTCAGTCGTGCTCTCTCTCTCTCTCTCTCTCTCTCTCTCTCTCTCTCTCTGGTTTTCTCTCTCTCTCTCTGGTTTTCTCTCTCTCTCTCTTTCTCCCACCCACTCCCTCCCCGGTTCTCTCTCTCTCTCTCCAATTCTCTCTTCCCCCCCCGGTTCTCTCTCTCTCTCTTTCTTCCCGATAGGGGACAATTTCAGACCTGACATGAAGTTAGCAGATCTGGGTCAGGGCTAAACAGGTTCGAGTCGTAAACGGGTCGACACAATAGACCGTTTAATAAACTGGTCGGGTCCGGGTTTAGGGTCTGGACACGGTAGACCTGGGAAGACCCGTTTAAAATTCAACGGGTCGTGTCGAGTTGGGTCGGGTCGGGTCTACCCGCAATCCAAGACTATAGTATATGGTATTAGCGGGTCTATCGGGTTAGGTCGAGTAAAGTCAGATTGGGTCGGATCGGGTCAACTGAATAAATCCACGTGGTAAACGGGTCTAATGGGTCTTATCGGGTCTACCCGTTTATAAACGGGTCGAGTACGGGTTTAGGATTTAGACACGATTAGTTAAATGGGTCGGGTCCGGGTCTAGGGGTTTTGGACACGACCTGAAACTAGACACGACACGAACCCGACCCGACAATACCCATTGCCACCCCTACTCCCCGGCAATGTTTTTAAAGTCGGACCGGAAAGGCAAATCGAAAAGGCATCCGGTTCGGTCCAAATAGGTTCAAACCGCTGGCTCAACCGTTTGAACTGCATAAAATAGGTTTTTTTAAGTAGATATTTACTAAATTCTCCGATGAAAATTTTGATTCTTGGGTTAACAAATCGGTTTATTGAAAGATCGAACCGAAACATGTTCCGGTTCCGGTCCTACCCGGTCGGACTGCCCAGTCTGGTCCGGTTTTCAAAACACTGCTCTCCGGTCTCTCTCTCCCCGTCTCTCTCCCCCCAGTTTTCGCTCTCTCTCTCTCTCTCTCTCTCTCTCTCTCTCTCTCTCTCTCTCTCTCTCTCTCTCTCTCTCTCTCTCACGTGCGCGCACACGCGCCCCCTCTCTCTAACTAACTCTTTCTCTCTCCCACAATCGAGAAAATCTATGGTGTAACCGTAATACCAGATCACTGGTATCACAGGCAAATCAAATCGTTTAACACAACTATAATTGCATCATAGCCAAACGATGGCAGCCACCATAGATTCCTCTTTCTCTCTCTCCGTCTCTCTCTCTCTTTTTCCAAGGGTGGTAGGGGAGAAACCCAAATCTTCTGCCCCATTTCTCTACCCCCAAGTCACAGCCCTACGTTACACCCATACCTGACTGGTGCATCGTACTCACCCCAACCTGCAGGCAAAGGGACGGCAATGATCAGGTACATGTTGGTGCCTATGTCGCTGGTCCAATCAGAGTCGTTTCTTTGTTTGCCAGTGGGGATTGAGTGCGATGCACCGGTCGAGTACAGTGCAATGGACAGCTTTAACTTGGGGGACAAATAAATGGGGCTGAGGATTTGGGTTCGGGGGTTGGGGGGAGGTGGGTGGCGATGCCCAAGGGCTGTGTTGCAGCCGAAGGCGGCCCGCTATAGTGTCAACAAGCACGGGCATTCACTAGTTGTGATACATAATGCATTCAAGTGAGTATTTTTTGGACAACTTGACCCCCTGTACTATGCTCCTTCTGCATGTCACCACCTTCGTTAACTTAAATCCGTTAAGCTTAATTTTTATACCCTACCTCCGTTAACTTAAATCCGTTAAGCTGGAGCTTGCTTAGATAAGTTATTTTTTTGTATTCTTCAATTGGGTTGCTCTTGATTTTTGAAAAGGTCAAAGAAAGATAGGTTTTTTTAAAAAAAAAATTATTAGTTTTGCATGTTTGGGATTTATGTAGGGTTCGAATGTAGGCTCTCTCATGTACAGATTATTAACGTCCTCAAAATATTATCACATACCTCAAAATATTACCATCATTTTTAAATTATTATTGTCATCCTTAAAATATTGCATCTTTTTTAAAATTTTGTTACGCCCTCGAATTTTTTTTTTCCACCCTCGAAATCTTTTGCGCGCAGACAGGCACGTGTATTACTAGTGTATATACATTTGTCGGTTCGATTGGATTTAAGTCAGTTTTAAATTTATAAATTTGTCAACCGATCCAATTATATTGGTTTTTAAAAAATTCAATCCGATCCGATCCATTAAGTATGTTGAAACCAATCAAACTCGGATGATTTGGTTTGATCGATTTAGTCGGTTTGGTTTGGATAGACCAATCTGTTGAAATTTTGAAAAGTATTTTCCGTGAAAAAAAAAAGAAGAATTCTGCTATTGGATAGACAGACGGTACTCGGAACGACCAGCCGATGATCTTGGCCGTCCAGTTGGATCTTTACGCGCTCCATAAAACAGGATCATGAAGCCGATTTCAGATGGACGGTCACAGTGACTGACCTCCAAATCACAGCACGAGCCTAGTCTCCCACCCTCTCGCGTCAAAGAGAACCGCGATACTATTTCAACGGTCGGGATCAGCACGGAACCCGAGATTTCTAAGAAACCAGAGAGCCCCTTCTTTCCCGGAGTCCGTCAACGACGAGGAGACGGAGAGGGGGGGGGGGGGGAAGAGAGTTTACCCGCAGTGTGCAAAAGGAGACAGAGCTCTCCGATGGCGTCCTACCTCCCCCCTTCGGTCCCATCGAAACCCTAGATTTCCCTGCCGTCCCGGCTCTCCTAAGATTCGTCCGATATTCCTATCTGGCCATGCGACTCTGCATCCCCTCGAGCTTCCTCACGAGAGAGAAAACCCTAGCTTTGGCCCGTAACCCTAGGCGCTCTCAGATCCTCGCATCGGCTCGCCGAGATGCCTGCTGAGCTCCATAGCCCCAGCACCAGGGGCCTCCTCTGCAACGCCGGTGCCGGCGCTGCCGCCGGTACGCTGGAAAACTGCTCCCTTTTCTTGATTTTCTGATTCTTCCTTCGCTTTCGGTGAGCCGGACGATGGACTATTTCGTCTGATTTGTTGAATTGTGGGTACGGATTTTGGATGCGCAGGTGTGATAGCTGCAACTTTCGTTTGCCCATTGGATGTGATCAAGACCCGGTTTCAGGTCCACGGGCTACCCAGACTTGGTGGCAGCAGTATCAAAGGTGACCGTCTTATCGTATTTGTACTGTATTTGGTTTCGGATCGATGGATGATGAGTATGGGATGCTGAACTGTTTTGCCACTCTTGGATGGGATACAAGTATGTTAACGTTTTGGTGCTCTTACCCACCGGGTGATCTTCGCGATTTTTCCCTCAATTCTTAGAAGATATATGCGAGGATCGCTGTTTCTTTTGTTACTCCTCATGAAGTAATTAACACTAGACGAGCGGGGCTGGTGAGGAGGGAAGAATGTAGAGAAACTCATCTCAGCCGAGGCCATGTTTTGGACGCCTTTGGTGAATTATACGGATCTTGATGAGAGATCTGGTGAGCTTACTCCAAGTCACAACCACCCTTGCACGTGTTGTGGATCCCCTCTAGACTTGTCCAACCACGATTGGTCAACGGAGATCAAAGCACAAACGATCCTCCAACGGAACAATGTGGAGCACAACCAATCGCAAGGAGAGAAAGTAAAGACAAAACAATCAGAGAGAGAGAGACGAGATTTATGTGGAAACCCTTGCTATAGAAAACCATGGGCGAAGATGATCAGACATTCCACTATAATGGAGAATCAAGAAGTTACATGCTGCACTCAACTTCAACGAGAAGGACTCCCTTCGCCTAAAGCACCTCCTCCCTCAAGAAACCTCACAGCCTCCCTTTCGAATAAGCAAAGTTTCATCTTTCTACCCCAAACCCTAGGCCTCCGTATGTATAGAGGAATAGGTGTAACATAAGATTCCTCCTGAAATATGGATCCAATGACCAAAAACGAAACATAAAACCGCAAGAAAGTAGCCCAAACTTGTGTCCAGGTCCGATTTCGCACAGGCGAATTGGCCCAGTACAACTGGTTTGCCCGAGCAAAATTGGCAAGAGCTTTGTCTCGGGGTTCCTGGCACGATTTCGCTTGGGTGAGTCGGCCTAGTACAACCAGGTTGCTCGAGCGAAATTTCCAGCACTTCTGTGAACCGAGCAAAATCTGGAGTCTGCATGCGGTTGGCCCCTGTAACAAGCCATTCATCAACAACATGTTCCCTTCACAAGCTGCAAGACTGAGGAAGTAAGGGCATCTTTGGATACACTTCGGAACCACCCAAAATCCCAAACAAAGGCGGAGAGCCTCTTTGGATACATACGGATCCCAAGAAGTGTATCTTCGGAGAGCCAAAACATGCTCCTTAGAGCCATTTTCCCGGGTCTCAAAATCGAGGCTCCGGAGCCCTTTTTTGGGATTCTGAGATTCTAGGCTCCAAGAATTCTAGAATCATAATTCTATCAAAACCTAGCCTAATGTGCTACATAGATTGCTTGGATGTCCAAGAAGATAATGGCTTTGAAGGAAGATGAGAGCTCCGAACTATGGTATAACCTAGAAAAACGTAGTCCTTTTTTACATGCATATTTCCACTTCTTCAAAGTTCAAGGGGATTGGAAAGAAAATTGTGATGTCTATTAATGAGTTTACTCACCACCCCATTGGATTGATTGTAGTAAGGTGAAACAACTTTAAACAACTATATGATTGAACCACAACCAAGCAAATCAAATAAAAAGAAAACATTTTAGTGTAGAAGTCGGTGATCAATCGTTGTGATTAGTCATAGACTCACAATCCTAATAAAGCCAAATTGTATTGATTTAGTAATAAATATCGGTGAAACAACAATAAACAACTATACCATATATAGCACACACACTGATGTAAGATAGACTAAGGGTTCCTACCAAAATCAAGTGTTCTTGCTTTAGGTGAATTTTTTGGTTTAGGAAAGTGTAGATTTTTAGGATAGCGGAGGGTTAATTTTGTCTTTTCACTAAGTTCAAAATTTCAGATTGTGATGGAACTTGGTGGGTAGGTTGGTATGGATGCTCCAACTTCTTCTGCTTTCATTTCTAAGTTTGATAAGTGGCATGATCCATCGGAATACGGACCTCCCTTATGTGGTTATGTTGGACGTGCGTGCTGGTGGAGGACGTCGCGAATCATCGTCACCATTCAGACCTAAGCCATAATACCTCGAGCTCATATGCTCGAGGACCTCCCCCACTGCCGTTGTTGGTGGCACTATAGACTATGGCTTGTAGCTGACGCTTCTATGAAATTCCTCATTTTGCATCCTCTCCCACTCAGACCTTTTCAAATCTTTCATCACTTCCCCGAACTGTGCCCTCATGTAATTATTATCGGCGTCGGATAGGTACTCGTAATCGTCATCCGAATGTTCTTCTTCGGTAGGTGGACGCTACAGTACCATCTCTCAGAACTCCTTAGCCTTCTCCTTCTTTGATTGTCTAGATTTGTCGGTGCATTTCGTAAACTCCAGTAGAGATAACTTGATCACTTTCGGAATGGACGGACATTGCTTTATGTCCGAGTATCCATCGATGAGGTGTTGTTTCGACCGTGAAACACCTCTGCCTCCTATCTTCTTCTCACAATAATTACACGGTGACTTTTATGTTGAACTGCCCAATGGGACACCGTGCTGCCAACCCGGATCATTCATTCCAGTATCCGAGGAGGATCGGGCATCCATTTGATCAATCGGCCAACTATAGATTAATCAATCGGCTAAACTGTAAATGTTCTATGGACTAAACGACTCTCAAACGAGAAACTCTAGGCTTTGATGGTCCTAATTGTATGTGCATGTGCGTTCCGATATCTTACGTTATTAACTTAACGTACGTGTGTACAAACAGTACAATATAATATATTTTTGAATGTCTAAGCTATTGTAATCCAAATGTATTTCTAAGTTATTGTAACCGCAAATGATTTTTCAACTTTTTGTACTTGGCGACAAGAACCAACGAGATTCGGTGAGATTTGACGATTTCGGTGAAATTCTGCGAATCTGATGGCGAAATCCAGCGAATTCCAACGAATCCGGGGGCAAGATCTGGCGAATCCGATGGCAAGATTCGATGAATCTGAGGGCTAGCTTAAGCGAAATCCGGTGATTCTGGTGGATCCGATGAATCCAGGGACAAGATCCAGCGATTTCGTCAAAGTCCGGTGAATGTGGCGACGAAATCCTGTAGCAAGATCCAACCCCTTGAACTGAAATCAAGTAGATTTCGATGAAGTCCGACGAAATTTGGAGGCTTCGGTCGAAATCAAGTGGCTCGGAGTCCGAACAAAATGGGTTGGTACTGACCTCATTAAAGACCCAGCCCCACCGAATCCAACCCAGATGTTTCACGAAATCTGTGGGTTGGTTTTAGTCAAAATTACTTAAAAGCCCTCAAAACAATAAATTTTGCGAAAATTGACAACAAAATCAGGGACAATACGTGACTTTGGTGGGCCCCCTCGCTATCGGTTGGAATCTCGCCGAAATGGACAAAGTGACCACGAAAGACCGAAACTTCAACGAAGTGGACACTGAAACCGGGGGACAACATGTGGTTTCGGTGAGCCCACCCTGTTTTGGTCAAAATATCGACTATTTTTTTCGAAATTACCTCGAAATCCCAAAACTTTGCCGAAATCGGAACGTGTCCATGTTTTGAACCCCCCCCCCCCCCCCCCCCCCCCTCTCGTTTCGCCCATGGCCAAAACCGAAATATTTTGGCAAAATTCTAGAATTTCGATCGGAATTTCAGTCCATGGTCAAAGTAGCTAATTAGTTTTTCTGGCGATATTACGAAGCTGCTAAGCCATTTATATATCTTTAGAATGTCTCATAAGAGTTCATAAAATCAGTTCATATAGATGACACGGATTTTTTGATTGAGCTTTATGAAAGTTGGGAAAGTGGAAGGGCATTATTTGCTTTTGCTCTGTACTGGTGGGCTCTACGAAACTTGAATCTTTAACATTGTTTAAGAAGACATTGTGCTTGTACAACATTAAATATGGACGGTAGATGGGATAAGACTTTTGATCATACAACTGCTTCACATAGATGGGATAAGACTTTTGATCATTGTGCTTAATGAAAATTGGGGATTTAGTTGTTTAATAATCTGTCCCATAATATATGTTGGTTTTGATGTTAAATTTAAGGAAATAAATTTTAATGTATATAATGAGTTTGAAAAGGCATTGTTTCTTTGTAGTCTTTGTGAGTGAAATATATGAGACTATGACTTGAAGTTTATTAAAAGGACATTGCACTGTACATTCAATTATTGGACTATAGCTGAATTTAGCATCATTCGCCTCCTCTAGGCTACTGTTTCCATTTTGGAAATACCAGTTAATTGGAGATTTGTGACAACTGACAACTTGTACTTGTAAAGATTTAATGATCAGCATGCTGAGAATCATTGGAGACAGTAAAAACATCAATCTTTTTAATTCTATACCTTCTCAAAAATTTATTTGCGCATTGTGTATATGCAGGTAGTCTTATAATTGGGAGTTTGGAACAAATAGTCCAAAAGGATGGTGTACGCGGAATGTATCGTGGCCTTTCACCAACCGTATTAGCATTACTCCCCAACTGGGCAGTAAGTTATCTTCTTTCCCATCACAGAATAATGGTGTTTTCTTTGTTTTCCATCAAGCCTTTGCTGCAAACTATCGATTTACATTCATCTTCAAAAAGTAGTATGCATCTTATGAACTGTGCAGCAAATAAAAAGTTCAGGAGGCCTCTGGAGTTTTTTCTACCTTGTTTTGTTCATAATATAATGTGATTAACATTTTACTCGTCTGCCTGTATATTTTTTATTTTTTGGAAGGTAATTTTTGTGTAACATGCACATGGGTTCTGGAAACAAATAGCATTCCATTTCTCGAGTTCTTTTTTAGAAATAGACATCAAGCTGATTATGGGGGGAATATTCTGACTTTAAGCAGCAAACATCATATAATCTAGCCGACCTCACTTGCTTGAGCTGGTAAACATACCGGGACTATGGGACAGCTGAATGGTTGAGCTGTATTGGCACTGAATGAAGGAGGTGCTCAATGCCCTCACCATTGGTTTGCATTGGAAAAAATTATATAGCTTGGTATGCTGCTAACGAGTCTGTCAGTGCATCTGACTTTCGGAAGAGGATTTTGAGCAGAAGAAGTTGGGCCATGTGTTCTATAGTTGACAATTTAATTAAGTACAAAGTTTCAAGAAGGATTACATAGCTAAGAACCCTAGTGACCTACTGCTAACTAGCCTAACTTGTCTATGATCTTGTACAGATAATTATTTCTCACCAAATCCAGGACATATGCTGGTTACAGTTGACACTTGAGTGTAGTCAATTAGTCATTGCTATCATGTTTTGGCTGGTTCATCATTTTCTATGATACTTGCATCATGAACCTTTCTCGTATGGATGATTTCAATTGTATGTGACTTCATAAATATATAATGAGCCATTTGCAAACCTATTTCTGTAGCATAGGGCTAGGGCTTGTTACTTCTAGAACGATGAATGATTATTTAATTTTCCATTATTTAGGCTTAGTAATTAATATACAGAAGCATGTGCAATGCCTGTTTTCTTCACATATATCTAGCCATGTTACTTTCTCATATGATTTTGGGTTATATAATTCTTTTCTCATCCTTTGATTTGGAGCATAACAAAATGTTTGAAAACTGAAAAGTATGCTGTCTGGAAGCCTAACACAAAATGATATCTTCATATTGTCCCACAAATTGAATATTAATGCAAAATTGGTAGATGCATGATTTTGGTTAATTATTTTTGTTTTTCTAGGTTGGATATCTTTTTCCTCTCTTGGTATATGTAGGTTGTGGGTAAAAGTAACCTTATCCTACGTATGAGCTAGTTGATATCCCTTCTGTTGAGATTTTAAGAAAATTTTGAAGAATCTTTTGATATCAGCTTTCATTTTTGAGTGTCTCATTGCCTTCAATTTTCCAGGTTTACTTCACCATCTATGAGCAACTCAAATGCTTGCTTTCTTCAAATGGTTAGTGTATCTGGTTCAGCTATGGTTGCTGGGAAGAATATAACTATTGCACTTTATCACATACTCAGATGAACTTTGTATTTTTTTAAGTAAATGGACATTGTAGCTAATTATGTTGCTATTGTATAATATTCAATGAGCAGATGGCAGCCATCAACTCTCTGTAGGTGCCAATATGATAGCTGCAACTGGTGCTGGAGCTGCTACAACTATAGCCACTAATCCACTATGGGTTGTCAAGACACGATTTCAAGTATGTCATGCTTGATCCCTGTACATTTTTTTTTGTCATAAAAGTTTGTACATGTATGCATCATTGTTTTTGTAGTTAACATCAATATCCAATCTTACATGATGGAGGTTAACATTTCTATCATACTAGTAGAATATAAGAACATAAGTACTTAATTCATTACTTAACTATCTATATTTGGTACGAGATATTTATTTTCTCTCCTCCCCTGCATCCAATTGTCATTCTGCATCTTGTATTTGTTGAAGATTAGTCATAGTTACTACATAGCTATTATATTAGAGTATATCGGAATTGGACCTGTTTTCATGTTTCATGGTTCATATTAAAATGATTGAGCACTAGTGGAGATTGTCCTGGTCTTCTGCATCCAAACTAGTGGCTATCCAAATGAATTTGCTGACATGGCACTGGCCCACCCTGTCCCGCGGGTGACCAAAACATAAGGAATAAAAACAAAAAAATCTTTTGATTAAGTTCATCTTTTGTTTCATACTTTCATTACTTGTACAATATACTTGAATTCGTTATTAATGCACTTTATACATCCTGTTCTATGAAATAAATGAGATTGTTACCTTTTTGCAAAGCATATTGGTGAATTTCTTAGGATCTGGTGAATTTCTTCGGATCTGTTAACTGAATTGAAAAAAAAAAACATGCTATCGCAGAATCACATATGCGATTGGCTCGTTGTACAGACCGCATACACTAGATTACATCCATTTAAGTTGAGCAAGTGAGCAACCAACACAGTTGGCCGCTGTGACGCCAAACGCCAATGAAGAGGGTCTACTGCTTGTTTGTGTCACACAAATGCACTTCATTTGCACAAGAAACATTCATGTCCCTTGACATAGATTCTCATGTTCAACTTTGTGAAGTACCTTGTGAAAAATCTAAATGGGGATTAGTTAGCCCCATTTACAGTCAGAATCTTTGCTGGTGTAACTTTGGGCTCCCTTTTCTTCAGACTCAAGGAATGCGCGCGGGTGTGGTACCATATAGGGGCACGCTGACTGCTTTGAGGAGAATAGCGCATGAAGAAGGCATTCGGGGTCTCTACAGGTTTCGTACTCTCTTTCTAATTGTTGTATAATGACATTTGCAATTTAGAACTGCCGATGTAGCCTAACCTTTCGCTGATTTACTGTGCTAAACAGTGGTCTCGTGCCTGCATTGGCGGGGATCAGCCACGTCGCCATCCAGTTCCCAACTTATGAAAAGATCAAAAGCTACTTGGCCAAGCGAGGTAATACTACACCTAACCAAATCACAAAGAATGACCTACAAAAAAAGAGGATAAATTACACTTGAACCCCCCCCCCCCTGAAGTTCTACCCAAAATTACTTGACCGCCCCTATAGTTCATAAACTACATTTTACCCCCTTCAATTCAAATTGATTAGATAGAAATTACCCAATACAGGGATCGACTTGGAACCAGAAAACTACAGGGGGTTTATGTGATTTGGGCTGAACTTCAGGGGGGGTAAAATGGGAAAAAAATTTCTGCATGGGGATTTCGCTGCAAATACTGAGTGAGGCATCTGGACCGTTGATGGAAGAATAGAGAGCCGTCGGATTATACTACATAGCCACGATCCGAGCATTGCACTCGTACTCTTTTTACATACAATCAAACTGCTCCCCTTTTCTCCTTCATATTAGGGAACGGTCCAGATGCTCACTCAACATATGCAGCGAAATCCCCCACGCAGCAAAAAAAATTCCGGTAAAGTGTAATCTATCAAAAATAAAAAGAAAATTGGATCTTGCTTCTTAATTCTCTGTACAATTTGTTGCATCCACTGATACATGTGGTCCTATCAGACAACACAACCGTTGACTCACTCGGTGCTGCCGATGTTGCCGTCGCGTCGTCAGTTTCCAAAATAGCTGCATCAACCTTGACATACCCACACGAGGTACTTCCGCTCGCCGTTCTTGGCTCCCCATCTGGACCACTCTTAGCAAAACAATCAATCGTGATTCGTGAATGATCACAGGTGGTGCGCGCGAGGCTTCAAGAACAAGGGCTCCACTCAGAGACGCGGTACGCCGGCGCAGTGGATTGCATGAAGAAGGTGTTCCAGAAAGAGGGCATCCCCGGTTTCTACCGGGGCTGCGCCACAAACCTGATCCGCACCACCCCGGCGGCTGTGATCACATTCACTAGCTTTGAGATGATCCACAGATTCCTGATGAACTTGTTCCTTTCCGACCCCCATCCCCATACACTCTAAACACAGATTAATACTTGGACATTCATTGATGATTTGATTCAATATACCTTCATAGAAAGCGCCATCCAGGTGAGACCGAAGGGAATTTACACCATCAGGTCAGGGAGGGACAAAGGTGTGCCAGCCTTGCATGGTGTCCATTTTTTTTTTTCTTTTATTATCAAACATCGTTCCGATGATACACAACATTCATAATGACGAAAGCTTCAACGAATCTTGTTGGGATTCTTTATTGGATTCGTGTACTGATACAGGCTTTGCTATTTATTAATTGACCCTGAAGTGATCTCACGTCTTAGGTTGCTGTATTTTGTGAAGAAAGGCTGGGAAAATGCGAAATTTACCGGGTTGATTCGAAATAAAGTTAACTAATTTGCTATATTAGTTATTTGTCAACATTTAAATGGAGCTATTTGTGAGTTTATCCCTAGGGGTGTGCATCGGTTCGAAACCGACCTATTTAGGCAAAACCCAAACCGATCCAACCTTAGTTGGTTTTGAGAATTTTCAATACAATCCAAACTGAACTAAGATTGGAATCCAATCCAATTAAAGTCGATTTGAATTGGATTGGATAGGATGGTCGGTTTATTAGGATCTAGTTCAAACTTAAAAAATAATAATTGTTATCAAATCATTAGGTCTAAATAAGATTTTTAACTGATTTTGAGTCATCCTATAGTATTGCAATGAGTACGATTTTGTTCCAACCCCTTTAAAGAGGTTGGAGCATCTTGCTCTCTCATTGGTCCATTCCAAGGGTATGTTTATCATTTCATACTGTTTATCATGGTGAAATGACCAAAAGCTCTCGAGATGGACCAATGAGAGAGTGGGATGCTCCAACCTTTTTGAGGAGGTTGGGACATAATCGTTCTCGTATTGCAATGGTTGTTGGTAGCAAGGGTATATGAGAACATATGGTATATTAAATAAAATATTATATGCATATACATATGTCGGATCGGTTTAGGTCGGTTTTTAATTTATAAATCCGTCAACTGATCCAATCATGTCAGTTTTTTAAAAACCCAATCCGATCCGATCCATTGAGTGTGTCAAAACCGATCAAAATTGGTCGGTTTTGTTTGGTTTAGTCAGTTTGGTTTAGATCCTGCACACCCCTATAGTGAGTATAGGGGGAATAGAGTGCAGTCTGCGTCGCACTCTGGATGGCTACGCAAGTTAACTCGGACTCAGAGAGTCGATGGTACACTCGGATAGTGTGTCGACCGAGTCCAAGTTAGAAGTTATGAACCCTAATCCCTGAAGGTTCCACCTTAACCACATCTCGTACAGTTCTCAAACCATCTCCTCGATTCACGAGACACAATAAGAGGAAATAAACAGTCCAAGTCTAATACGCTCCATGTGTGCTAGTGCACGGTAGTTGCGTATACGCATGTGCGTACTAGGATGTAGATCCGGAATAGTGCGTAGACACACGAGGTCAATCCCTAATCTTAGTGCAGTTCACTACACGGGTGCAATGCACCGGTACGTGCTGCGAGTTGACTAGTTGACTTTACTAGGGGCATAATAGGCATTTACCGAGGGCACCCACGTAATAGTGAAAGCACTAGTCACAAGTCATTCGGGCACGTCATGTGTGTTCCCAATACGAGAGGCAACCAACTAGAAGTGTGGGGGTGCCTTGGAAAACCAAGGCAAAGAGGCATGACCTACCCCTTCTAGTTTCTAGGGTTTGCATTGCAAACTTAAAAGGGGGGCGGGGGGGGGTTGGAGGTGTTGACCATAGAGGGGCCGGCCACATGGGTCTAAAGGGGGCCGACCTACACATGGAAGCACAAAGAGAGAGAGAGAGAGAGAGAGAGAGAGAGAGAGAGAGAGAGAGAGAGAGAGAGAGAGAGAGAGAGGTTAGGGCCGGCCCTAGCTTCTTGGAGAAGCAAAGGGGTCAGCCACTATAAAGGAGAAGAGAAAAAGGGGGGGCCGGCTACTAGTTGCAAAGCTTGGTCGAACTCCCTCCCTCCTCAAGGTCTCTCTCTCGTCTCTTGTCTCCTCCATGTGTGCAACATCAGACTTCATCCTCGCGAGTTGAATCAAATGCAGAGAAGGGTCGTTCATCGAAGGCACTAAAAGATCCGGGAGCGACGTTCCGTGTAACGTGTGAGATCGGATGAACATCGAAGGTTTCATCTTCTCGCATATCGTCATTCATCTTCGGGGGAATTCTTCCGTCTCCATCGACAAAAAAGATAATCCTCTGCGATTAAAAGATCCGCACGAAGGTATACATCGCTCTAACTCGTAATCTAGCGTAAACTCGAATTACATACATACTAGTTATTCAATTCGCTAGATTGACCTAAGGGTGTTCGTTTCACGTGCACATACATGCACACATATTAGTTTCAATGAAAGCTTTATCGTGTAACGTGCACCACGCACGGTCCTCCGACTAGCAAATCGCTTCCGTTGCGGGTCTCTACCATAGGATTATTTCCAACATTCCCTATATCATCCGGTGGTTGGGTTGCTTTCACCCACCACGCAAGAAGAGGGTGAACAAAATCGCCCTCGAATGAGTTTACAGACGAACAGAGTAGAAGGGCATGATTTGATATAGAGGACTGCATTCATCTTTGTTGCGCAAATTATAAACATAAAAGAACTGAAATGACACAACAGACTCCCACCGAACAGCGTACTGTGAGACACTAGTTGCCCTAAAAGATCGGCTAACATCTTTACCCAAAAATCATAAAAAAAAAATTATTTATCCAATATCCAGACAAAAAGAATGTCCCACAATTAAGACCAAATCCTGCAAAAAGCCCAAGAAATGAGATTCATATGAAAAAATAATCATATCCCAACATGTTGCTTCTTTTTTAATCTTTTTATTTTTCAATTTTATCGTGAATAAGATCATCTAAGAAGGTTTTACAGGTTGCAAATCCGAATTAGCGATGACAAAACAAACCTGCAGGAAGACCAAACAGAGAATTCAGATTCACAAGACCATGTCCAAAGATCTTATTAATAAAATTAAACAGCATATGAATGCGAAACCATAGACATATGACCATGGTTCATGTATATACACAAGCACCCCATGGGTAAACATTATGCAGTCATAACTACAGTACAAGAGCATGCATAGCACCCACCCCCTCTTATACAGTTTGAGGTAAACACCATTTACTTCTGGCTATAATTCGAAAGCAAGGAAACGAGCAACTCAAGCAATTGTACACATCTCGTGAGCGAGATCGAGAGGGGTTTTTTTTTTCATTCATCTTTCTGAGGTAAAGCACGAGGAAGACTATTACCATTCAACGCGGCATGGTAGACTCGCTTCTCGGCCAGCCCGATTTCCGCAAGCTTTAAGTTGCCCTGCAGAAAGCCAACCACGGAAATAGGTGTCACAAACATATAGATTCAAGGATGGGGAAAGATCGAGTAAAAACTCAGGAATCTCCATCAACAAGGACTCCTGGTCATCCGTGAACTCAGAATCTCTTACCTAATTTCGCAAGGAGAACAAAGCTAGCTCGGTACTAGGGGTGCAAATCGGGTCACGGGTTGGTTCAGGTTTGAGCCAACCCACAACCGAACCGAACTAGTTCTGCTCTACCATATTGAAACCCAAACCAACTTGAATTGGGCATAGACCCGAACCAACCCGACCCACACTAAGGTCGGGGCAGTTCTTAGGTCGTTAGTTGGTCTAAAAATTTAGTAGCTATTGGATATTTACTAGCAACTTAGCAAGCCAGAGGTCCACATTTAGGCTTTAAGCTTTTACCACACGTTTGGTTCTCTTGGTAGTTGGCTCTACGTTAGGAAACAACACACAGTTACTCGTGTGCTAGTGTGATAGCCCCCAAGTCACCCGTGACATATATGTATGCGGACTAATACATATGAGTTCGGTTCTCGGGTTGGATTGGGTTTACTGATCCCCAACCCGGAACCCGATCCATATTTAACCGGGTCCACAAAACTTAGAACCAAACCAACCCATTTGGCCAAAATACCCGAACCAACCCGACCCATTTAGGTCTGGTTGAGTCGGTTCTTGATTTTACCTGGCCCAAGTTGCACCCCTACTCATTACTGGGTTGTGACCGAGCCCTCATGAGATCAATCTTCTCGTATAAAGTTCACAACACACACACACGTGAGGGAGGTTGATCCCCTATTGTATGAAGCAACGAAATCACTGAGGAAATGGTACCCTATGTCTACTACTTATCCATGAATGGATGTGCAGCATATTTACATGCCTGTGACCATGCAAGCATCTGGACCTAAATGATCGATATATTTGCATGCACATGCCTCCCCATTTAAACCATTGTCAACTCAATAGCCCATTACCTGTTTGAGAAGTTCCTCGTATTTCTCTCATAGGCAAGTATCTATCTATTATCTTCAATTAATTTCAAATTTACCAGCAGGGTATATATGTATATAATTTAAATAAGATCACTACATACAATAAAGATGAAAGGGATGATGTGTAAGAATCATTTGTTAAAGAAAAAACTACCGGACGGGACCACAAAAACAAAGTAACTACCAATACGGACCAGTTTGAAAAAATTATCAGATAGGACAAAAGTAGATCTTGAGAGCGTTTTGGAGATATAAAGAAAATGTTGAATACCTATATAGAAGAATAAACACGACGTTCAAAATTGTTCTAATTATAGTGAAACTAAGATTATGAGTCACGCCATGAAATTATGGGAGATGGTGATGGAACAAAGGTTAAGAAAGATGACAAGAATTTCAAAGAACCAACTCCGATTTATGCTAGGAAGGTCCACAATGAAGCTTCTTTTCTTGCTGAGCCAACTGATGGAAAGATTTAGAGAGAAGAAAAGAATCTACATATGGTTTTTATCGACTTAGAGAAGGCTTATGATAGAGTATCACGAGATGTGCTTTGGTGGACATTACGGAGAAAAGGGGTTCGTCAAGGTTATATTGAAGTAATTGATGACATGTATGAGGGAGCAATTACTAGTGTCAGAAGTAACTATGGCGACATAAATGGATTTGAGGTGTTTTCTCATAAAATTTAACAATGCATGGTACATGAAAACAATACATTTCTAGTATCAACAATAATAGAAAGATATAAATTAACAATTTTCTATAATATTAAATTTAAACAACGTGCAAAACAGGCGTCCAAAATAGACTAGGTTGTATCTTCATAAGGAAACTCACTGCAATTAATGTACTTGCATGCTCGTAAAACCTAACTTGGTCATGATCTAAACAGAATTGCATGCTGGTAATCCACACGCCACTGAGATTGGGGCGCAACCAAAATGTATGCAAATTTCCTGAATGCATGCCATTACACCTCTTGGCCCTAACCCCAGTATCCAACAATACTAAATTATTATTCCTCTCCAATTCGCAGATTCTCAACTCTCTTCCAGCCTTCATTTTTTTCCCCTGTATTTTGATAGCCAACCAGCCCGTGAAGCCTCCATCACTATCCTAATACTTGCTCTCTTGCCAGCACCTCCAATTACTTATTGATGTTGAACACAACATGAACCTAATTTCATTCATGAGTAAATCACCTAGGTCTAGAATGTGGATTTTCAGCCGGGTAACAAAGAGGCTAGGCCTGGATCATGCCAGTTCCACACTTACGTGACTCAGCTACAGCTATATACATACTAGAATTTGTAAAGACCTGAACTTCATTATGGCTCATCCACATCATATTCTATGATAAAATTAAAACTTCAAACTAGCAGTGAAAAATAAAAGGAGAATAAAGAATAACATGAATACCTCCTTAGCCATTAACTTCCGAACATTATCAGCATAAAGTTTAGGATCCTCTTTCTCTTGCTGGGAAGGATAATATACAGGCAAACGGATAACCTCGATATGATTGACGAATTGACAAAGAAGCAACAACAGATGTCGCACCTGCATAAAAGAAGGAAAGAGAAAAGGGGGAACTTGTATAAAAGATATTATAAGAGTGACAATACAATCAATTAGATACCTAGTGCGTGCGAAAGGTTGATAGAAAACATTCTTTGATTAAAAAAGATGGAGAAGGATGAAGGAAGCGGAGGAAGAGGAGAAAAGGAGGAAGGAGAGAGAGAGAGAAGGGGGGGGGGGGGGGGGGGCAATTAATAACCATTAGTAATTGGTTAAATAATGTAAAATACCACAAAAGACATGATTGACAATTTTATGACCATTACTTTTTTTCTCTTAAGGAAATAATACAAAACATCATGCAAGCCATGTTATAATGTTACACTATACTAAAACAGAAGCCTCACACCCCAATGTTGCCTCGTGGAGCCACTTCCTGCACAACTTCTATGTTCCAGGGGAAAAACAGAGTACTGTAACAGCTACAGTACTAGATGAGAAAATAACAAGAGAATAAACTACAAATTGAAGAAATCAAATAGATCTAGTGCATGATAAAAAGAAACGCTTAAAGATGAGAGAGAGAGAGAGAGAGAGAGAGAGAGAGGGGGGGGGGGGGGGGATGACTTAATCACTGTTAGTAATTGGTTCAAACGACATAAAGGAAAATACCACAGAAAACATGATTGAAGAGTTCAAATGCAATAGGCTTAAGGAACAAATATCTTAAAATATATGTTAATTAATCATGATTAGTAATTAGAACAAAATAATGTAAAATACCATGGACGACATGACTGGAAATTTTTTTTTTGGGGTACATTAGACAGGTGGTCCATTACATCATGAACCCAAAGTCCTCAACCATGAGGGCCTCAAGGGCGGGAGAGAAACCGGCCTCCTAGTATCCCCCGCCACCCTTCACCCTGGCCTTATTAGCCAACCAATGGACAACGCTATTACTCGTTCTTGGGATCCAATGGATAATTACCTCCTGTAATTGAGATCCCAGATGTGTAAGCAAGCAACAATCTGTGAACGTATGTCTTCGAACCCGCCTCAGCCGACCACCAGCACATCTTTCGCTTGAGAAGCATCAGTCAAGACCACAACCTTGCTACATTTTCTCTTCAGTAGTTCACTCAAAGCTCCATGTATCGCGCCCAACTTGGCTTGAAGCAGAGGTAACCCGATAACATGAGCAGACTGCGACGCAAACCATTATGGCTGTAGTAGTCAGCACCCAAGCCCCGCTTGCCAACTCATTCGGCTGCCGGAAAGATCCGTCGATCTACATAATGTACTGTCTCCCTTCGTCGAATGGTGACCGCTTCGCTTTTGCCACAAACCAATGAACAAATTGGTTTACACATGTGAGCCCTTGCCTTACCAAGGCACTGCACGAAGGTACATGCCGACCAAATATTG
Source organism: Chamaelirium japonicum (assembly GCA_947650365.1). Lineage (NCBI taxonomy): Eukaryota > Viridiplantae > Streptophyta > Magnoliopsida > Liliales > Melanthiaceae > Chamaelirium > Chamaelirium japonicum. The sequence goes on along the minus strand of OX393552.1, from coordinate 51,675,677 downwards.
TCACATCTAGCTTTCCAATGCTGCCATATCGCCATTGTGACCACCTCACTCGGCAAATGATCCCCCCCCCCTTTTCCACTCTTGGATTACTTGTATGTAACACATCAGTGTGATTGAAATCTAGGCTAGTAATACTACGTAGGCACTGCCCAAACTCGTCAGCTCTTGTACACAACCAAAATACATGCTCGATATCTTCCGTCAAGTCTCCATAGCAAGGGCAACTCCCAAAGCCCATTTTAATGCGTGCTTGCAAAAGATCAACAGTCGACAGCGCCCCATGCAAAAACTTCCATAAGAAAAGATGGACCCATGGCGGAACACGAAGGTTCCACAAACTTGCCCCCCTCCACTTAAGTTTATGTACAACAAAAGAGTATTGGACCCCCCGTAGCGTACCCCGCATACTCACATATTTGGGCCTCAACCCCGCCGACTCGGGACACAACTGCTAAATCCGTTTTATCCACCACCGCCAACTTGCAAATGCCTGACTTCCTCTCCATTGAAGCCACGAGTCAATCTCCACGTGGTATTTAGCCCGTATCCATCGAGCGTCGACCTGGTTATACGATAACAGATAGCATGGTTGCAATATCATGTTGAGTTTGGATGTTTAACAAATTTTGCACCTGTAACCCTCCCTGCTCACGATCAAGATTTATGGTATCCCAAGCAATGAGATGCATGTGACATCCCTACTTTTGGTGTCCCCACAAAAAGTTCCAACCTATCCGATCCAATTGGTTTAGCACCTCCAAAGGTAGCCCCCCATGCGCCCATTAAGTGCACTGGTATGGCAGTTAGCACCGACTTCAGTAATACCAAACGACCTGCCTGCGATAACAATTTGGCCTTCCATCCCGATAACCAAGATTCCATATGGCTAAGAATATGGAGGAACCATTTGGAACTTAACCCCCATGACAAGGAACACCCAGATGAATCCACGGAGTATGCTCCTCCCGCATCCCTAAAACCTTCCCCACCCTCTTCCGCATTGTCATGCTCACACATTTGGAGTATTTCATGTTGGACTTCTGGGGATTGACTCGCAAACCAGTGAATTTGGCGACCTTGTCGAAGACCTCACGAATCCCCCACGCATCAACCCCCGTCGTCCGTGTAAAGAGTTACGTCATATATCGAATCCATCAATGTCCCTTGTTCGAAGGCTCCACTCAATTTTCCAGTGGAAAACTTGTGCCACCAGTAGAAAAAGGAAAGGTCATAGGGGGTCCCCCTGCCACAGCATTACCCATGTGATCCAAATCAAATGGAATCCCATGATAGCAAGGATTCGTTCCAAAGCAGCTCATTGAACACGGTCGTATGCCTTCTCCAAATCAACCTTAATCGTCATTGCCGCCCAACAAAGAGGAGCAATGTGTAAAGAGTACAGAACCCCTTATGCAAGGATCATATTGTCCCGTATGCGCCTCCTCGAGAAGAAAGCATATTGTTCCTCCAGTATGATGGAGAGAATTACTAATTTCAACCTATTAGTTAAAATTCAGGAAATGAATTTATACCGTTGATTGCACAAGCTGATCGGCTTATACTCTGCCAGTCCCTTCGGCGACGAGGATTTAAACAAGGTTTGAGAACTCGGTTTCGGTCTGACCCCCGGGGATCGTTTCGATAGTTTCGACGATTTTGGTTGGAATATCAGTGGTTTCGGTTTCGTGTTTTTAAAACAGTAAAAAAACAATTTAAAAAGTAGAAAAATTAACTATTCTTATTTTTCTTGATTTTCTATATTTTTTTGTAATTTTTAGTAATTTTTATCCATTTTTCCCTATTTTCCCCTATTTGTTTCCCTAATTTTATACTTTAAAAATTACTTTTGACTTTTTAAGTTTATATATATTTTTTCAAATTTTTATTAATATTTTTTCCTATTTTTCTATTTTTTTTCTGATTTTCTGTATATTTTTATTAATTTTACTATATATTTTAAAATTTTAATTTATATAATGTTATACATATATTATATTTTATAAATCATAAATTTTAATTTATAAGTTATTATTTATATGCATTATAAATTATAACTTATATATTATATAATATATAACTTATAACTTATATAAATTATAAGTTGTAAACTTATAACAAAGGGCTAGGTTGGGCCACGGGTTAGGGTTTTTGAGTGACCGAGAAGGGGAGAGAGAGAGAGAGAGAGGGGCGATGGCAGCGATCGAGCGGGGCAATGATGGCGATCGAGCGGGACGGCAGTGGCAGTGGCGACGGCAGCAACAGCAGTCAGCAACGACGAACTTTTTTTCTCTCTACTCTTTACATCAAAGATCTAAGGAGGGGCCACCTAGTTTCATTTAAAATTGTTAGGTTTCGTCGAAAACCACCAATCCCTACCAATTTATGGCCGATCCGGTCAATTTTTGACCAATCTGAAGCAATTCTCCGAAACTAGGTTGTTTCGGTACCGGATCCCGCCGAAACTGATCCTATCCGGCCAATCCGGATCGGTTTCGGACAAAACTTTAAACCATGGGTCTCACCTTCTCATTTATTTGTCACTCATGTTCTTCAAACTAACCTTACTTTGGTTGCCTTTGTCTTATAGGCAAATAAATACTCTGGTAATTTTGCAACACTTCCTGTTATGCATCATGTTCACATAAGTCATTTCACCTAATTAGCAATTATTATCTTAGTTTCTTGAGATTCTAGAGATTTGTGAGAAGCCTTCCTGTTATGTATCATGTTCACATAAGTCATTTCACCTAATCAACAGCTATTATCTTTGTTTCTTGAGATTCTAGAGATTTGTGACAAGCCACACCCACATCATGCACATCAGCTTATTGCACATTGATAATCTCTACACCCGCTTCCTCATTGACCCTTCTCATCAAACTTAGCTACTGTCCTTCCCATGTAGACCTTATGCTAGCTTAATATAATTCTTTATGGACTACCATGTCTTCCTTCCCATGTAGACATCTATTGCTAGATTTCTACAATTCTTATGGACCACCTTTAGAGACAATTTCTATCTACAACTTCACATTATTGATTCATACCTTTCCTACCAGTTAACGTGCTGTTTGTCACCTTCTCCAACTATATTATGATATTATCTTATTGCTCACCAAATTCACTCCTAGCATGGAGTCTTATACCATTGTCACCATTTTGAAGGACCATTCATTCATCTAGGCTGCCACTTGAGGCTCTCCAGAGTTTTGATCTTTTCTTAGGCCACCTTCAATGCTATCAAAACCACATATGTGGTTTATGCAATTTGGTTTCCCAAACCATATGTAATCTCATATGGGCATGCAATTTTGATTTTCCTGAACTTAAGTTGAAAGAAAAACTTACAATGTAATGGCCTATGTGCCTATGCTATCGCATCGAAGTATATGTGGTCGCATATGCACCAAACTGCATATGTGACACCCTTGGTGCATATGTGACACCCGCATATGCCATTCGGGAACATGTGGATGCATATGTCATCGCATGTTTCTTCTTTCTGGTAACCAATCAATCATGCATCATGTAGCTCCTCAGAGTACCTTTAGCTCACCTGAACATATGAGTTGTCACTGCATTGCACTTTCCTGAATTTTGCTCATCACTTACTTGAGCTTCTCATACTTGGCCAAGGCATCAAGCCTCATCGCCGTTGGTTCTTTGGATTTATCACCTTGGCCCTCTTCCAGCTTTTCTCAAACCTTTGTTACTACACTGCCACTCTTAGGCTCTCCTTGTGAACGTATATAGCACACATTATTGCCAAATTGTCTTCTCGTACCAAATTCCTTATAATTCACTTTGAGTTTGAGGTAGGGCAATAAGTAAAATAGCATGTACAACAGTTAAAGCACATGTTTAGCATGTCGTCCAATTGTCTATTATATTTTTTTCTAAGAAAGAATTACTACTTTTTATCCTGTCCATGTGCTCTATATACTCATTGATGTAGTCTTTTTGGAAGTAATAGCTACATGCCCCAATGGAATTTGCTAAAACTTCCAACACTTGGTCGTCAACCTATATAGAGAGTCAAAGTAAAAAAAAAAAACACCTGGAGGTTTGGATGGAAAAATGTGAACTTCAAAGTGGGATTTTGGTGATCTAGAAAAAATTCCTTTTAGGTGATGAATGTACAAAACAAAATGTCAGCATGTGAGGCATTAAGCATAAGGCTTGTTCTTTTTAATGCCGGTTCCTTATAGATTCCGTAAATGCAACAACACATAACATCCTTTAAAACGTTGCACATATCTCCATCATCGGAACAAAATCAAAGTAATAGGCCAAACCTCAAGACCTAAATTCAGCAGTTGAATGAGATTTCTCACCCCGGAAATGGAGTCCCATGCTGGACTAAATCTTCTGTAAGGATATCTTAGAAGCACTGGAAGCACTGGAACTTTTGCTAGAAAGGCACCCGTCTTAAATGGAAGAAGGTAATCTCCATTGGTGGTTGTGCCCTCTGAAATTGACAAGAAGGATAGTCAGACCACAGGGTAAAGTTATATGAAAAGTATAGCTCAACTTAGGGGAGAAAAAAAACTGCACTAATCAATGAATTGGAAGGAAACCAAATGAAGTTAAGATCCTTCGATGCCTGTCATTTGACTTTTCCATATAGAATCATGTAGGATAGTATACAAACATGTATAATATATTTATTGAACACAACGATCATCAAACACTCAAATCAGTAAGTTGCATGGAAACTTGAATCATAATTCATAACTGGTCTCCACATACCAAAATGAAATTTCTGACAAGAAAAAACAACCTGAACTCGTACAATGAATTATTAGTAACCACTATCTTCCACATTAAACCAGAACCCTTCAAACTTACCACTACTGTACAGTGATAACATCTAGAATACAGGATAATGACATTTAAGGCACTGAAATGTCATTAATATGATGCTTCACTAATATTTTTAGTTTGTTCACATACAATCTACTGTATCATTTCTAGTTTACACGAGCAACTCCTCTCACCCTGTTTTACTTTGGGTGAACATTATGGTCAGTGCAAGCATCTAGTAGTTGGCTTTCTGATTTTCTGGGTTTCATGTACAGCTCTTCACTTCTTGGCTTGCAAAGTGCGAGTCCGGACCAACTGTTAGTTTCAGACACAATGTATTTATTCTTCTGTTTGTATATAGATATCTAGATTTAGATGTGATATACAAAAAATTAGTAAGTGACATGCGCAATTGCAACAAATCAGAAACAGGCTTGGCACATTAGAGATTAAGATTATGATTGCATTAGACATGTGAAGTATGCACATGATCTAAGTTTTAGTGGAGTATCTTTCATCACCAAGGTTAAGTTGTCCTCAACAAAGGGATGGATGGGTTGTTCTATGATAAAATAAGGGGTTCAAAAAGAATAGGTAATAGATGTCCAGATAAACAGTAAAATAAATATCAACAAGGAAGTCTAAACGCTGGAAGAAATGGATATTTTTCAGGGCCTACTGTTAATGGATAATGAAGTTGAATAGGTTTAGGGGTAAAGGGATAAAAGTTCACAGGGTACCCATACACTTCTGTTTCAGTATGATTTATAGAAGAAAAAAAACTAAACATAAAAAGAACAACGGGGAGAAATTTAGGAAGAGCCTATGATGCCTGTATAAAGTGTGGGATTCAGGAAGATCTACAGGGTGATCTACATATTTACATAATTGTGATCAGAAATGAAAGCAACACGAGAGACAAACTAAATATAAGGAGCGGTTGAAAAGAACAAAGACATAAAGGAGATGAAAGTAAAAGAGAGAACGTGAGAAAGCAGTGCCAAACCCTACCTTCTCTATTATTCTCCAAAGTTTCTCTTCTCACAGCTGGCCTGTTCACTCTACATAATAGATGAACCGGCTACTTTATGACAATGGTTGGGTTGTACAAGGACCTCTAAAACGGATAAAAAAGAATAAACAAAAATATTACACATATCACAATACAAATAGATAGAACATGAAAATACAAGTTTAGGTTGGTTACATGCTCCTTTATTTTCATCATCATCCCATCAAGGCAGGCTTGACTATAGGGAAGAGTGGCAAGAATTTTCTAGCTGAGCCTGATGTCAACCCTCTAGAATTGGTACCAAAAATATGACGAAGGCAGATAATCGACAAGAGAGGGACACCCGAAAACACCTAAAAAGGCCAATTATTAGATTTGGAGACTTACCTTGTTGCCTACAACTAGAGCTCATGCAACCAGAGAGCAACTCTATAAATTCTCAGAGATTTGGAGACGTACCTTGTTGGCAGTGTTTCCTAGGCACCCCGCTTAGACCGCCTGAGAGCCTAGTCGCTTGGACAATTTTCAGATTTTTTATTGTAGCTTTTATTGGGAAAATGCAGCCACTCAGAGACGGTCATCATGATGATGGTTTAACATGATATCTTGTTATTGAGGCGAGTGGAAACATGATGGGAGAAGGCAAAGAAGAGAATCAAGCACACAACCACAAACACTTGAAGATGCTGAAGTTTGTGGTGACTCTTATAGGGGGAGTCATGTTTCAAATGAAATAAACCTTAATGGAAATGGTGATGATAATTCTGATGTTTTGATTCTTGCTTACATTTTTTGTTTTAATCCGTGTTAACTCCATCTTATTGAGCACTTAAAAAAATCTCATTTTATATTCTTTACTAAATTTTTGTAGATATGAAGAATAGAAAAACATAAAATTAGCATTATATATATCAAGTGCGATCATGTTGGTTTACCATGTTCAATACATATGTTACACACTTACACCTCTTTCAATTCAAAGGTTTCAGTTCAGTTATTTTCACAAATTTTTGTACACATTTTAACTATTTGTTTCTATTATTCTACAATGTTCATAACATATGAAACAAGTATACAACTCATAATATAAATGTTATAGTCGTGCTACCATGTTCATTACATATGTTACACCTCATCCCTTCTATATAATATGCATAAATCTGCAAAAATAACTGAACGAAAACATTTGAGTGGAAAGAGGTGTAACATATATATTGAACATGGTAAACCTACAAGATCGCACCAATAGGACCGCACTTGAGGGGTCCTCTCTCTCTCTCTCTCTCTCTCTCTCTCTCTCTCTCTCTCTCTATATATATATATATATATATATATATATATATATATATATATATATATATATATATATATATATATATATATATATATATATATATATATATATATATATATATATATATATATATATATATAGGACTGGGATCCGTTGACAACACAAAATGGGAGGTAAATTTACCTCACATTTTAAACTTGATTCAATCGGTGGATAGAGGTTTCCGAATTTGCTGATTTTTTGTCAGGATGATCAACATGGCAAGTTGATCATCCTCAGAAAAAATCAGCAAATTTGGAACCTTATAAGGGCGTCAAATGTGTTATTCAAATTAACAGTTCAAATAGATGGTTCAGAAAAGCTTGATTCAATCGGCGCCCTTAGAAGTTTCAGATTTTGTTGATTTTTTGTGAGGATGATCACTATAGCAAGTTGAACATCCTCACAAAAGATCAACAAAATCTGAAACTTCTAAGGGCGCCAATTGAGTCAAGCTTTTCTGAACCGTCTATTTGAACCGTTAATTTGAATACCACATTTGACGCCCTTATAAGTTTCCGAATTTGCTGATTTTTGGTGAGGATGATCAACTTGCCATGTTGATCATCCTCACAAAAAATCAGCAAATTCGGAAACCTCTATCCAACGATTATGGCGAGTTGTAAGTGGGAGGTAAATTTACCTCCCATTTTGGGTTGTCAACGGATCCCACTCCATATATATATATATATATAGAGAGAGAGAGAGAGAGAAAGAGAGAGCAGTGATACATTGCGGCCGGGTAACGTGCGGCTTAACGTGCAGCCGCTGGCCACCCCCTTCCAGGGCATTTTGGAATTTTTTTTTTTTTTGAGATTTATCACCCACCCTTGGATAGCACACACAAAAAAATTTCAGCCCGATCCAAGCCCTGTAGGCCGTCCAAATGTGATCGACTTTTATCGGTCGTTCATTTTTGTCGTCATTTTGATCAACACATTTGGACGGTCAACAGGGCTTGGATTGGGCTGAAATTTTTTGTGTGTGCTATCCAAGGATGGGTGATCAATACCCAAAAAAAAAAACCCAAAATGCCCCGGAAGGGGGTACCGCACGTTAAGGCCCCACGTTAACGGCCACAATGTATCACTACTATATATATATATATATATATATAAAGCGAGAGAGAGAGAGAGGGGAGCATGACTTTGTTTGCCCATGCATTGTAGGCTTCAATGTATGCTTCTCTATTAACATACATAGAGGTTTCTAAATTTGCTAAATTTTTGTGGAGATGATATCTATGTTGAGATGATCATCCTCAAAAAAAATCACCAAGTTCTGAAACCTCTAAGCATTTCAAATAAGCTCATCAAATTAACGGTTGAAATGGACAGACGATACAGCTTCTATCATTTTGATACACCTAGAAATTTAGAATTTGTTGAGTTTTGGTGAGGGTGATCACCTTGCTATAGATAGCATATCCACCAAAAATCAACAAATTCTGAAATATCTTGGTCCATCAAAATATTAGAAGATTTATCAGTCGTCCATTTCAACCGTAAATTTGATAAGCTTATTTGAAATGCTAAGAGGTTTCAGAACTTGCTAATTTTTTATGAGGATGATCATCTCAACATAGATATTAGTAAATTTAGAAACCTCTATGTATGTTAATAGAGCAGCATACATTGAAGCCTTCAATGCATGGGCATACAAAGTCATGCTCCCCTATATATATATATATATATATATATATATATATATATATATATATATATATATATATATATATATATATATATATATATATATATATATATATATATATATATATATAGATAGATATATGGGAAATGCTAGTTTACTCCATGGCGTAGACTACTTACCTACTCCATGGGATAAATAAACGCTACATGGCACTTTTTAATCGGGTTTTTTGTTGACGTATGATCAATCTAATATGGATAGAATAGGATTATGAAAAAAAATCTGAATAAAAAAATTTAAATCAACCCAATCAAGTTGAAACAAATTTAACAGTAAACTGTGCATCGTAAAAATGAAATTTATTTTGTTCCTAAAAATGCCACTTGACATGTGTTTTTCTCAATTTTTTTCCTTGATAATTGCTGGGAGGGGTGAACCTAACTTGAACAAGTCTTTAACTCTGGTTAAAAAATGCCACGTGGCATCAATTTAGCCCATGGTGTAGGTAAGTTGCCTACTCCATGAAGTAGACTACCATATATAGAGAGAAAGGAATGTTACAGTGAGCTGTGAGCTACGGGTAGAGAAAATGAGCTGCCCTCATTTTGATCCCCCTAAGAGTTTTGGAATTTGATGAAATTTGGTGAGGGTGTTATCTAGGATAAGATGATCATCCTCACCAATTTTCATCAAATTCTAAAACTTCTAGGGTCATCAAATGGTAAAAGCAAAATTAACGGTGACTGCGGACGGTAGATATTGCTTCTACCATTTGATGACCTTAGAAGTTTTGGAATTTGATGAAAATTTGTGAGGATGATTATCTTATCCTAGATAACACCCTCACCAAATTTCATCAAATTCCAAAACTCCTAGGGGGATCAAAATGAGGGCAGCTCATTTTCTCCACCCATAGCTCACAGCTCACTGTAACATTCCTCTCTCTCTCTCTCTCTCTCTCTCTCTCTCTCTCTCTCTCTCTCTCTCTCTATATATATATATATATATATATATATATATATATATATATATATATATATATATATATATATATATATAGAGAGAGAGAGAGAGAGAGTAGTGATACATTGCAGCCGGGTAACGTGCGGCCACCCTCTTCCGAGGCATTTTTGGAATTTTTTTTTTTGGAGGATTGATCACCTACCCTTGGATAGCACACACAAAAAATTTCAGCTCGATCCAAGACCTGTAAGCCGTCCAAATGTGATCGACTTTTATCGGTCGTTCATTTTTGTCGTCATTTTGATCAACACATTTGGACGGCCTACAGGTCTTGGGTCGAGCTGAAATTTTTTGTGTGTGCTATCCAAGAGTGGGTGATCAATCCCCAAAAAAAAAATTCCAAAAATGCCCCGGAAGGGGGTGCCGCACGTTACCGGCCGCAATGTATCACTATTATATATATATATATATATATATATATATATATATATATAGAGAGAGAGAGAGAGAGAGAGAAATGCTATAATGCGGCATGCGGTAAGTGCGGCACCGCACCGCAGCCGTCTGATACACCGCTGTGTGTCCGCTGCGTGCATGCGATGCACGCAGCGCATGCATCAGACGGCTGCGGTGCAGTGCCACACGTACCGCATGCCGCATTATAGCATACCCCTATATATATTTATATTTATATATATATATAGAAAGAGAAAGAGAGAGAAAACGGGAAATGAGCTGCCAGCCTATTTCGACGAAATGGGCAGTCACCCATTTGAAGCCCTTAGGAGTTGTAGAATGTGTTGAGTTTTTGTGTGCATAAGCGCCTTATCTTAGATAGAACACCTACAAAAAATCAGCACATTCTAAAACTCCAGGGGCATCAAATGTTAGATGTTTTATCAAACGTCAGTTGTAGCCGTTAATCTGAAATATAACATTTGATATCCCTAAAAGTTTTAGAATGTGCTAATTTTTTGTGGGTGTTCTATCTAAGGTAAGGTGCTTATGCTCACAAAAAATCAGCACATTCTAAAACTCCTAGGGGCATCAAATGGCAGCCGCCCATTTCGTCGAAATAGGCTGCCAGCCTATACCCCGTATCCTCTCTCTCTCTCTCTCTCTCTCTCTCTCTCTCTCTCTCTCTCTCTCTCTCTCTCTCTCTCTCTCTCTATATATATATATATATATATATATATATATATATATATAGTGATCAAATGGAATAAAGCAGCTCGATAAAAACCTATTCTTTCACTTTTTGCTTGATATTTTATTCTTTTTAATTAATTCTTTTGTTTCAGCTATTTAGGATTTGATGATAACTAATTAAGTAGTATTCATTATCAAGATCAGTAAGCACACATTTTCTTCAGGGGTCCTTTTATAGAATTGAAACTTCAAAATCAGAAAAAGGAAACCTCATGTTCACGTGAATGCTGTTTTTGTCTCCCTCTTTTAAAGCGACATGTATGTAGTGCGACATAAAGGCTACAAAATACAAATGCGAGATACTCCAAAAGCCCTCCTTGTCGCAAAATTCCGTTTTCCCTAAAGGTTTCCTAGTTTTTACATACGAATACGATGAAAGTTCTGAAGCAGGTTATGCACATCACTTGTACGCGGATCCAGCCCTGTTACAGGAAGCAATGGATGCAATGCAAAGTCGTGGAAGAAACTATATGCACCATGAGATTTCTTGCATTTATGGCATCTCCAAGAGTGAAAGACCTCATTGCTGTTTACTATCTAACTAATAAGAGTTATACCAAATCCGTCACAACATGTTTTCCCCTACAACAAAAATCTTGTCTTCGACTTGCCTTTCCTTCAATATTCTATCTTGAAGTGCATTGCATCTTGATAATTTATACAAAATCAAAACATAGTAAAAAAGGATAGGCAAGACATCTTAAGAGTAAGCTGTCTTTTGAGTAAAAGATTGCAACTAAAAGAAATTGGAAAATTTTAGGGTTATCATTCTTACATGTAGAAAACTAGTGAATCAATGCAAAATATTCATTATTAGTCTTTAAAGATATCTGAGGTGATGCTTCAAAAAGGAAAATGACCATATCAGGTCTATGAAAAGATTGAAACTAAGAGGAATACAACTCATGCTGACCTGGAAAGAGTAACATCATTGGTGAAAGCTTATTTTGATGGGCCTCAATAATTCTTTCTGTTACATTGCCTGCATGGAATGGAGGAAATACAAGTTAGGGCTGCTGAAACTCACTAGTACTGTCTGATAAGGACAATTTGGACAGTTGAAAACAAGTCTTATACAGACCATTAGTTAAAAGGATCAGAATCAATTTTCCTTCTCTATTGATAATCTCAGTATTACTGTCTTTTACCCAAAAAACTATAAGCATTTTAGTACGTCTCATAGTTATATAAGCATTGTAGTACATCTCATAAGCATTTGGACATACGTAAGCATAATTTCCTCCTACTTCCAGTAAACATAGATATAAGAAATCCAATCATATTAAACATTGAAAGTGACCATGCTTACAATTTTGCCATCGTGTAACAATAATCTAGCATGGTTGACCATGATTTATATATGTTGACCTTGTCTAATTAAGGTTGCTTTCTAACAGTTCTAGAATCCACTTCAGTCGTGCCAAAATTACATTGTAGTCACTTTCAACACTCCTCACCATGCGACCAACTAGATCCTAAATAGACAACATTTCTGAAATTATTCTACCAGAAGGTCATGTGGCATGCCAGAAGCAGCTCATTTTCCCGAGATAGTTGTTTTGTTAAGCAAAGATATCCTCCAGGAATTTATCTAGAGTATGATTGTTTTATAGCTCAGCTCATCAGTGAGAAATCTTGGTGGTTTAGCAATCACTTTGTTACATACTCTAATGTGATATTCTTTCTTATAATACTCTTCTTTCAGGCAAATGTACAGTATTTTAAGACAGTAGGCATTATAATCGTACAGCTTTTATTCTATCCTGAGCTAAGCACCCTCATAAGTGCCTTCAGTCATTCAAAATATAAAATTATTTTACGATTTTGTGTTCATCCATCCTAATCATAATTATTATTTCGGCACATAGTTATTTAACACTCAAAAAAACATATGATTCCTCAAGCTCAGATAACAGAAACAAACTCGTTAACGTCAAGAAAAATTAGCAGTACGTGACAGTTTTACTTACGAAACACAAAAAATTGGATATCTAGTGTTTGAAGTTCAAAGGCCACATGCAGTCTGCATCTAAATGGCACCATAGACAGTGCGCATTGTAATTCCAAAGAGAAAAGCCAGACACTGTTTCCATGGTATGAACTTCTCAGGACCTGACATGTGAATTGCTTTCTAGAAAGTTTGACCAGGCAATATTAGGGTGCCCATAAACATGGTTATGTAAGGATTTGACACCATCATATGAATATGGCCAATAAAATACCACAAGAAATAATAAAGTTCAAATTTCAAATAATGATAACTCCCATAAGAGCACATTAGCAGGTTTGGCACTGTCGGAGTCAGTTTAAAGTTGAATCTCATAAACTGATTTGGCCTTCACTGAAACAGAACACCAGCTCCATTAAGGAGGCCAACGTTTGAAGTAACCCAGCCTACACCAATTAGCCCTGAGATACACAAGGGCTCAAATTGGCCAGTGAGCACTCCAATCCACCAAATTGTTGGTGATTGGGGCCCTTTCATATCCAGGAATCAATGCCGAACATGGTTGCCTATAACAATTACAAACTTCTCATCCTAGGAGGGTAACTAACCCCGAGGGGTAAGTAGCGGACTAGTACTCAGCCCAAGCCTGTGCATTTAACACTGGATTAAAAGTCAAGACTCTGCCAGAAATTTCCTTTGGCAACATTGGAGGGGTGGCCACATACTCCCGCTGTGATCCAGTACAATGGTCAGATAGGGAAGTTACGCTTACTCATTTATGGAAATTGTTTAACTTCACCTGAGGAATATATATGTAGGGGAGGGATGTGTCGACTTATGTTATGCTTACTCATATAAATACTTTTGATCACTCACATGGATAGAAGTTTCATAATTTGTTGGTTTTTGATAAGGATGATCACCTAACCATAGATAGCATATCCACCAAAAATCAACACATCCTAAAACTTCGAGAGCCATCAAATGTTAGAAGCTTTATTGCCCATCCATTTAACCGTTAATTTGAATATTATATTTGTTACACCTAAAGGTTTTCGAATTTGTTAGTTTTTGGCAAGGTTTGAGAACTCGGTTTTGGGTTCGGTTTCGGTTTCAGTCCGACCCCCGGGGATCGGTTTCGGTGGTTTCAGTTTCATTTTTTTAAAATTAAAAAACTATTTAAAATTTTTTTATTTTTTTATTTTTTTTCTAATTTTTCCTATTTTTCTAATTATTTCCCCTATTTTTTATAATTTCTTCTGAATTTCTATGAATTTTTATCTTATAATAGTATTAGATATAATATATTTTATAATTTATAAGTTATAACTTATAACTGATAAGTTATAACTTATAACATTAAGTTAAAAGGGGTGAGGGTGGGATCGTGTTAGGGTTAGGGTTTTAAACCCCAACGGGGAGAGAGAGAGAGAGAGAGAGAGGACGACAGATCGAGCGAGAGAAGCGGATGGGACGACGGATCGGGTGACTGGGATGGCCGATCAGTCAACGACGACGACCGGGACGGCCGATCAGGGAGGCAACGACGTCATGGTTTTTTTTTCTTTTTTTTCCCTTCTCTTCTCCTCTCCTCCTCCTCCTCCTCTTCTCCATCTCCTGTGGATTGAAACCAGCGGAGGGGATTATCGAGCCGAAACCAGCGTTTTTCGGGTGAGTGAATCGAGTTCGGCTCCTGCCGAAACCACCGTTTTTCGGGTGAGTGAATCGAGTTCGGCTCCTGCTGAAACTGATCCGAAACTGTCAAAACGGATCAGTTTCGGTCGAAACTTTAAACCTTGGTTTTTGGTGAGGATGATCACTTATCATGGATAGCACATCCACCAAAAATTAGCAAATTATGAAACTTTTAAGTGAAAAACCATAAGTAATTATATGAGCAAAACATAACATAAGTCGATGTATCCCTCGCCATGTTAATACAACAAATTAGTAAAAGAGCAATCCTATTTTTGGTGAAGAGCGTTAAATTTGGAGCCTAATTCACAAAAGCTCCAAACCAAATAATTGAATGAGATTTAGTTCTTACTCAGACCTACTGAGAAAAATAAGCACTTAATCTAGAGCAGGCATGGCATATTAACTAGAAAAGAGTAATTTTCTCAACAAACTAATAATTTACATTGTGACAAGGAAATGCATGGAAAACTATAAGATTTTGAAACTTACATACCTGAAACACCCTTAGAATCAGAAGCTTTCGCCTCTCGTTGGACATAGACACAACCAAGGCATTTGCTGCAATAAGAGCAATTACAGAGCCATTAGCCCAATTCAGATGAGGCTCAGTTTAGGAGCTGAAATATAAAGAAAACAAATGCACCATATTGTAGTGTGAACAGGAATATAATTTTGAAACCTACATAGGAAAGATAGACTTCAATAAATGCTATAATTGAAAGATACCTTTACATATTGCATGTCAGAACAATTAGCAGGTCAGTTGCAGCTTTTTGTATGGACAAAGTTGGTGGAGCATAAGGTTTTCAAATTCATTAGAAGGAGAAATTATAAATTATAACATGGTTGTTAGTATCTTACGATACATGATGTGATACGATGATCCGATACACATCGGGAGGGCAATGATGTGTATCATGTGTATTTACTCTTTTTTCCACCATATCGTACGATCCACGATACGTATTTGTAGACACACAAATTGTGTCTAACCCGAACCCGACTCGCATGCACCTATGCGGAGGCAAACCCTACATACACTCGGACCCGGACCTGACTTGCATGCACCAATACGGATGCAAACCCGACATACACTCGGACCCGGACCCGACTTGCATGCTCCGACTCACAGGGGGACACCGGACCGACCCGCGCCTAACAAGAGGCCGGGTGGGCCCATCCCCAAGTGGGGCCCACCCGGCCCCATTCTTGAAACCCGAGCCCCCTACCCACGGGTAGGGGGTGGCCGGCCATGCAAGGAAAAGAAATAGGAAAGAAAAGAAAGAAAGAAAAGGAAAAAAATGAAGAAAAAGGAAAGAAAGATCACCACACGCGGGGGGAGGTTGCGTATGACGTCTACTTACGCGTGGATCTACGCCGATCCCTCGATCCGACGAACAAGAAGAAGAGCCGGGTCACCATCGATTTCATGTGCAAGATACAGCCATAATTACCACGCAGAAAAAGGAAAGCAAATAAAAGTTTATTCCTCTCTTCAATTGAAGAATAAATCTTGGGTAATTATGGGGGAGATATTAAAGGGATTTAAAATTAAACTTCTTATATCTCTCCCCTCCCCCCTTTGCCTATAAATAGAGGGGGAGGGGGAAGGGGAAGGCTCAAGAGGTCGAAAAAGTCGCAAGCTGAAGACAAAGCGAGGAAGCTCCGCAGAAGAAGAAACGAGCTCTTCATCGACCCAAGGCTTCACGAGGCACGGGCAAGTCTATCCCTTCGGGACCGGCTTAGTCCATTGAAAGCCCTCATCAACGTGAAGACCCTTGCACAAGAAGATCAAGCCTTCGACTCCGTGCACGAAGAAGAAAACTCGGAGAAGAAGAACCCTTCGACTCCGAAGACGCCAGAAGCAAAGGCCGGAGAAGAAGATCGGAGCGGCACCACCCTGTCATCTCCAACAAACCTTCGACTCCGATCAAGCCCAAAAGCCCGGAGAAGAAGACCGAAACGTCATCATCCGTCGCCTTCGACAAACGTCCACTCCATCCACGAAGAAGAAAGCTTGGAGAGGAATACCCGAAGCGTCGCTACACCCGTCGTCTTCAAAGCAAAGCCGACGCTACAACCGTTGCACGGAGATCGGTGCCACCCCCACCGTCTTCAAAGGAACCCTTCGAATCCGATCACGCCAAAGAAGCCCGGAGAAGAAGAAAAGTATAGCCGACACCTAAATCGTCGAGGAAGCTAGAAGCGTTGAAAAAAAGTAACCACCGTTGTTCGAGAAGAAGATCGAGTCGACGCCGAAGCCGAAGGCCACGCAAGAAGCCAAAGCAAAAGCCCCGGTAAAGCCCGCGCCAAAGCAACGCAAGTGCCAAAGCCAAGCGACTACGCCGGTCACGAGCAAAAGCACCGCACGTTCTAGCCGATACGACGCAAAGTCCGAAATAACGAAAGCATCGCAAGTCTCCCCCCGTCTACGTCCAAGCGCAAGCGCCAAAGCAAAGCAAAAGCCAGAGCCACGTCAAAGCCAAGCCAAAGCCGAAAGCCAAATCCAAAGCCAACGCCAAAAGCACGATCGACGCCGCGAACCGACGATCAAGGACGCCGAGGTCAAGCAAAGATCGAGGAAGACACGAAGACCGAGGAACAAAGCCAAAAAACCCCTAGCCGAGAAAGCGCGAAGCACGGAAGGGACAAAAGCAACGGCGGATACTCCTTAGCCTCTCAAAAACCCTCACCCTGTAAAGACCTCTGTCCTGGGCAACCCCTTCAGAGCTCTCGCACGAATACCACGTGGAGACGCGGATCAAAGGGACCCTCCAGAGGATCTTTCCCACAATCTCCTGATCAATATTCGCCACACCCGGACTCGCCAACCCCGAGTCCCCAGGTCCCGGCACTCTGTAATCTCGTGTGTTTGCAATAAAGACGACACGTATCTTTTACTGCGCATACAGATTTCTGGCACGCCCGGTGGGACATCCTCTCCTTTCATCCGTACGGCTGAAGAAGTTGTTTCAAGTTCGCAATGGCCGAGACAAGCAACGATGCTTTTGCTCCAAGCCCTTCGCCAATCGCCGAGTCTCCACTACTCTGACACGGTGATCCAGCAAACCCGGAGGGTTATGCACCCCCAATGGTACGCGTCTATACTCGGCGTACTCGAGCTCTTGCGGATGTCTTCACACCAGAAATTGCTGCTGAAGATGCTCGCCAAAGCGCCGACGAGGCCTTGGTGCATGAAGAAACAAGCCTCGATCCTTGAGTCCATGTCCAGAAGTTTGGGGAGGACTAGCCCCAACCCCGAGCCCGTTCGGGTTCTCCAGCGGACGTCGCACCTCCTCTGCAGGGGGCAAACATCCGCCATCAACCAGAAGGAAGTCAACGCAACTACATCTCCGACAATGATGGCGAGGATGCAAGCATGCAACATCGGGACGTCCTCCGTCATCATCCCTCGTCCGCCTCCAGCTCCAAGTCATGCAAATGGGTGAACATATGGCGCAAATTACTCGGCTGATGGAGGAGAAGGATCGTCACATCAACACTCTACTTCAAAAGCTAAGCGCAAAGGATGCTGCAGCAGTCAATCAACCTCTTGCTTCTCCAGTAGCCGCTCTAGCTCCGTCTTCAACTCCCGCTCCTGCAGAGGTTGTTCCGACAGTTCAAGTGGTGACTCCAGCACTCTCCTCGGCTCCCGTCCCGGTGGAAATCGTCTCTCCAGCACCAGTCTCGGTGACCACACAACCTCCGGCAACAACAACAATGAATGCGCAGCAAATACAAGCGTTGGTAGCCGACATGATGCGATCCCACGGCAGTGGTCTTCCTCCGATCACGGCGGCATACTCGAAGCCTTACACCGCAAGGATCCAGCAGCTGCGCTTCCCCATCGGGTTCCAGCCACCAAAGTTTCAGCACTTCGATGGGAAGAGAAATCCAAGACAGCACGTCGCTCACTTCATCGAAACCTGCAACAATACTGGCACGTATGGCGACGAGATGGTGAAGCAGTTCGTTCGCACCCTCAAGGGTAACGCGTTCGACTGGTATGTAGATCTTCCTCCAGGATCTATCGACAGCTGGGATCAGATGGAGAGGGAGTTCCTCAATCGCTTCTACAGCACCAGACGCACCGTCAGCATGACCGAGCTTACTGTCGTCAAGCAAAGGAAGGACGAGCCGGTGATCGACTACATCGACCGATGGAGGAACCTCGCGCTGAATTCACGAAACCGCTTGTCTAAAGACTCGGCCATCGAGATGTACACCCAAGGCATGCACTGGAGCCTGCTCTACATCCTCAAAGGTATCAAGCCTCGGTCTTTCGAATAACTCGCAACTCGGGCTCACGACATGGAACTTAGCCTAGCAAGCCGCGGAGACTCGAAGAACAAGAACTTCCTGAAGGTGGAGAAGGACAAACCGCCGGCACCGAAACCGAAACAAGTCAACGTCGCCGACGTCGCTTCAACCTCCAAGCCACTCAAGATCGGTGGCAAGCCGGATCAGAGAAAGGGAGTCGCCATACCGCCGCCTCCGCCGCAAAGACAAAGGATGACTCTCGAGGAGCTCGAAGCAAAGGAGTACCCCTTCCCGGACTCGGAAGTCTCCTCCATGTTCGACCAATTGCTGCAAGAGAAGATGATAGAGCTCCCTCCTTCGAAGAGGCCCGAGCAGATGCATTGCGTCGACGACCCTCTCTTCTGCAAATACCACCGAGTGGTAAGTCATCCCATCGAAAGATGCTTCGTCTTCAAGAAAAGAATCATGGCGCTCGCAAAGCAAGGGAAGATAGAGATCGACTCTGGGGAGGTCGCTACGGCCAACATGACGTCCATCGCCTTCGGTTCCTTCTCACCGGTACTTGTTGCTGCACGACAAAGAACGCCCAAATTGCGCACAACCGTCAAAGGCCAACCATGAGGTCAACTTCCCAGCTGAAGGTTTCGAGACGGCGACAACGTGCTCCTACGCTCGCTGAGGAAGAAACGCCCTTGCCCCGGGGGCAACCATCGCTCACGCCAGCACCTCTCCTAAGCAAAGTCACGTCTCAACGTACTCTCCGACAGAGGTATGAGCAAGGAGATTCAGAAGTTGACTTGCTGGGCCAACCTTCGAGCAAATTCGACTATTACGTCCTCTACTCAAAGTCTCTATCCGTTTCGATTGAAGAAATCAAGCCCACCGGCTGGGGATCAGAAGACGAGCCAGTGGAGCTTCCAGAAGAGCGAGTCCCTCCTAGTCAAGCTACATCCCAACGTGCTCTCCAGAAGAGATGAGCAAGGAGATCCAGAAGTCGGTCTGCTGGGCTAACCCTCGGGAAAATTCGACTATTATATCCTCTACTCAAAGCCTCCATCCGTTTCGATTGAAAAAATCAAGTCCACCGGCTGGAGATCGGAAGACGAGCCAGTAGAGCCTCCGGAAGAACAAGTGTCTCCAACTGATAAGGAACCACCTGCTGCTGCCGATCATCATCTTAGCATGGGAGAATCCACCGACGAAGAGGCATGGGTTATGCCACCTCGGCGACGAACGCCACGGCAAGCAAGGCAAAATAAGCAAGACTGGGTGGTGAGGAGATTTCCCGAGCGAAAAACTTACAAAAAGAAAAGCAAGGCTCCAGGAAGAAAGGCGTTCAAAGTGCCGCCGGCAAGCCCAGACGATCTCCTCCAGCGAAGCCTTCCAGAACCAGCAACGTTGCAAGAGTTCTTCCCCGATCACTTCCTCCCAGTTGATCAGCACATCAGGGTCTCGTGTTGCATGGTCGAAGTTCATAAGATGTCGGAAGAAAAAGCTGAGGTCGAGACTTTTGAAGATGGCGACTCCACCGACGAGGGAGACGACTCTAACAAAGGGGGCACTGCCTCTCATGACGAAGCAATCCTACACTTATCGCTCGTAGAAGCTCTGCATCTTCCGAAGAAGGCTCGCCTGGCAATGGCGGCAGCCTTGGCAGACCCGGACAGCTATGAGAGGAAAAGGAAGGACGGCGAGAAGGGCAAGACTATGGCCTCGTGCGATGCGGCGATAACCTTCTCAGACGAAGACTTGCAACTCGGAACACGATTGCACAACCGGCCCGTCTACGTTTCGGGATACATCAAAGAGAAGCCAGTGAATCGAATCCTGCTATATTGTGGCTCCGTTGTCAACATCATGCCAATCCAGACGATGCGGCAACTCGGCATCACCAATGACCAGCTCTCGCACAGCCAGTTGGTCATTCAAGGGTTCAACCAGGGCGGACAGTCCACTATCGGAATCATCCGCCTGAAGCTTTCAATCGGCCCGCTAGGTACAACGGTCCTCTTCCACATCATTGATTGCCAGACGTCGTATCGCCTCCTGTTGGGAAGACCATGGCTACATAAGAACGGCGTTGTAGTGTCCACTTGGCATCAGTGCCTCAAGTACTACGAGAAAGGCATGGAGAAGTGCATCGTCGCTGATGATAAGCCGTTCAATGAAGCCGAGGCGCATCTGGCCGACGCCAAGTTCTATCAAACAAAAGACCTAGTCGCGGAAGTCCTGCCAGCTAAAGCCCCGCGAGCCCAGAAGGCTGAAGAAGTAAAGCAGGACAAGGCTCCTTCACCTGCAGATCTGATGCAACCTTCCAACAAGGCGAGACTTGAGGCCCAAGAAGCGTCAAAATCAAGACAAAGGATGCGCATCAGTTCCGAGCCAAGAGCAATGCAACATACCCCGTTGCCCGTCCAAGCGACGCCAGTCCTGCGTCTCGCACCTCAGTGGCTTCGTAAATCCGAGCGATCGCCTTCTACTCTGGCAAGAAAGATGGTCCCGCCATTATCACAGGCCAATGTCATCACTCTGCAAGAAATGACGTTGCCATTACCTAGTCTGACGCAAGCTCCGAACCCGAGCGGACCAGTCGAATCTGTCGACCCTAATCAACTCAGATTCAAGCCAAAAGGGAGTTGGGGGCAAAACGTTGCTAACTTGCTGTTCAAAGCCGGCTACAACAAAAAAAGCACCATGGGCACACTTCCCCCAGCAGCAACGCCACATGGGATGACGAGAACTCAAGCTCGGCTGTTTCAAAACGGCGAACAAATTCTCCCGAACCGCCGAGGCATCAGCTCCAATCAAACTCCGATGGTCGTCAGGATTGCAGCGAAGAAGACCTTCACCTCCAACTACATTGGGGCGAAGATGGTAGACAAAGCAGTTGAAGGATCGACAATCTCCGATGCACGCTCTACCTGCGCCAGCCGTCCCGACAGCAAAAGAAGACGGCGACGGGCTCGATGCCAAGCCTTTCTCCAGAAGCAAAATGAAAGCAGTCAAAGCCGGTCGAATCTAAAGCGTACATCCGTGTTCGAAAGGCTCAAGCCAGTCAAGCAATCAAAGAAGAAGTCGGTGTTCGACCGTTTGGGAATGCCAGTCGAGGACGTCGTTTCAACACCCGCCCGCCCACCCATGGCAGCCGTCAATCATATTTCCGTTATCGAAACTGACAACGGAGATACTTCTACTTCGGACGACGAGTTGCAAGATGCCCCACTGGTCCTTGAAGAAGGGGGGCAGTCCACCGTTGATGACTTGAAGGAAATCAACTTGGGCATAGAAACGGAGCCTCGGCCTACATTCGTCAGTACACTCTTGACAGCTAAAGAAGAAGCTGCATACATCAAACTGCTCCAAGAATATAGAGACGTCTTCGCATGGTCCTACAAGGAGATGCCGGGTCTCGATCCCAAAATCGCAGTGCACCAGCTCAGCGTTAAACACGGAGCTAGTGCCATCAAGCAAGGACAAAGACGCTACCGGCCGGAACTGGTACCCCAAATAGAAGGCGAAGTGAACAAGTTAATTGAAGCCGGCTTCATCCGAGAGGTCAAGTACCGACATGGATCTCTAGCATCGTCCCAGTCAGAAAGAAGAATGGCCAAATCCGAGTGTGCGTGGACTTCAGAGACTTGAACAACGATGTCCAAAGGATGACTTCCCCTTGCCAATCACGGAGCTAATGGTGGACGCGACGACAGGCCACGAGGTGCTAACTTTCATGGACGGATCCTCAGGCTACAATCAGATTCGGATGGCACCAAAGGACGAAGAGCTCACAGCATTCCGCACACCGAAAGGAATCTACTGCTACAAAGTTATGTCGTTCGGCTTGAAAAACGCAGGAGCCACCTACCAACGAGCTATGCAGAGAATCTTCGACGACATTCTTCATCAAAATGTGGAGTGCTACGTCGACGACCTTGTTGTGAAATCTAAGAAGAAGTCGGCACATCTGCAAGATCTCGAGCTAATCTTCAAACGACTTCGAAGGCACCAACTCCGCATGAATCCACTCAAGTGTGCATTCGGAGTCTCCTCAGGCAAATTCCTTGGCTTCGTCGTACAACATCGAGGCATCGAGATAGATCAATTCAAAATTGATGTTATCGTCAATATGCCCGCACCAAAGACAGTGCGAGACCTCAGAGGTCTCCAGGGACATCTGGTGTATATCCGAAGATTCATCGCCAACCTAGCTGGAAAGTGCCGATCGTTTAGTCGCCTCATGAAGAAAGGAGTACTGTTCAAATGGGAAGATGCTTGCCAAAAAGCTCTCCAAAGCATCAAAGCCTATCTACTGAAGCCGCCAGTTCTATCGGCGCCAATTCAAGGAAGGCCGCTAATCCTCTACATTAGTGCCCAGGAGCAATCCTTAGGGGCACTCCTGCCTCAAGACAATGGGTTGGGCAAGGAGACGGCGTGCTACTACTTGAGTCGCACTCTCGTCGGTGCAGAGCTAAATTACTCCCCGATCGAGAAGGTTTGCTTGGCACTCATCTTCGCCACGAAAAAGCTGCGACACTACATACTGGCTCATACCGTCGGACTCGTCTCGAAGGCCGACCCCCTCAAATACATCATGTCAAAGCCAGTGCTCTCCGGACGCCTGGCGAAGTGGGCATTACTACTCCTTGAGTTCGACATCACCTTCGTGCCGTAGAAGGCAGTCAAAGGCCAAACTCTCGCGAACTTCCTCGCAGAATATCCCCTCCTGGCAGAATGGGAACTGACAGAAGATCTCCCAGACAAAGAAGTATTCTCCATTGACATCACCCCCTCCTGGAAGATGTTCTTTGACGGCGCAGCAAGACAGGACATAGCAGGAGCCGGAGTTATCTTCGTCACTCCAAACAACGAGATACTCTCCTTCTCATTTCTGCTGTCGGAACCATGTTCCAACAACGTGGCGGAGTATCAAGCTCTACTCATCGGCCTCGAACTCACCAACGATATGAAGCTTCAGGGACTCGAGATTTTCGGTGACTCTCAGCTTGTCATCCAGCAAGTCTTGGGGGCATACGAAGTCAACAAAGAAGACCTAGTGCCACTGCACGCGCGAGCTTTGGAACTCCTTGGCAAACTTGAGGCTGCTTCCATTCAGCATGTCTCCAGAAACCTCAACCAGCAGGCTGACGCACTTACAAACTTGGCGGCTACGCTCTCGTTTCCAGAAGAACGTCAGCTCGTCGTCCCCGTCTGCAGAAGAATCGTGATCACCAGAGAAGAAGGCCCTATCGGAATTCCAGTCCAAACCAACGCGGTGCACGTCCTCGAAATTGAAGAGCAAGACTGGAGGCAACCTTTTTTGGATTACCTCGTCCATGGTAAACTCCCCGAAGATCCAAAGCGCAGAGTTGACATCCGTCGACGGTCTCTGAAATTCCACCACTTCAACAACGAGTTGTACCGTCGAAGTTACGATGGCACGCTCCTGAGGTGCCTCGTAAAGGAAGAGGCAGAAGCAGCACTAGAAGAAGTACACACTGGAATCTGCGGCTCGCACCAGTCTGGTACAAAGCTCCACTTTCGCGTCAGGAGAATGGGCTATTACTGGCCCACCATGATTAAGAATAGCTTGGAGTTCGCGAAGAAATGCCACGCTTGCCAGCTACACGGAGATTACATCCGCCAACCGCCAGAGCCTCTGCATCCAACAATCGCGTCATGGCCCCTTAACGGCTGGGGACTCGACATTGTCGGTCCCCTGCCCAAGTCATCCAAGCAACATCTTTACATTCTGGCAGCAACGGACTACTTCTCCAAATGGGCAGAAGCAATACCTCTACGGGAAGTTACAAGGCACTCCGTCATCAGCTTCATCCAGAATGACATCATCTTCCGATACGGAGTCCCTCGTTACATCGTAACGGACAACGGGAAGCAATTCAAGAATGCTGATGTCAGCCAATTCTGCGCCAAGTATGACATTAAGCAGAATTGCTCGACGATGTACAACGCTCCGGCCAACGGTCTGGCAGAGGCCTTCAACAAGACTCTTTGCAAGCAGCTGGAGAAAACTGTCTCGAAGACAAAGAAGGACTGGCACGAACGCATGGGCGAAGCGCTATGGGCCTACCGAACGTCTTTTCGCACTCCAACGCAAGCAACTCCGTACTCCATCGTCTATGGAGTAGAAG
This sequence comes from Chamaelirium japonicum, assembly GCA_947650365.1. Lineage (NCBI taxonomy): Eukaryota > Viridiplantae > Streptophyta > Magnoliopsida > Liliales > Melanthiaceae > Chamaelirium > Chamaelirium japonicum. Next base: position 51,650,652 of record OX393552.1, on the reverse strand, counting down.
TCGTTCTTCCGCTCGAGCTCCAGATCCCATCCCTCAGGATAGCAATCCAAGAAGGCCTCACTAGCAATGACAACGCCCAGCTCCGCCTAGCAGAATTAGAGGCCTTGGATGAAAGACGCCTCGAAGCTCAGCAACGTCTGGAGTGTTATCAGGCCAGACTGACTCGCGCCTTCAATAAGAAGATCCGCCCTCGATCATTCCAAACGGAAGAACTGGTGCTGGCAGTCAAACGCCCCATCATTCTCTCGCATCGAGGAGGAAAGAAGTTCGACGCCAAATGGGATGGACCGCACTCCGTCAAAGAAGTCTACTCCAACGGCGCTTACCTCCTCACCACGCCAGAAGGGCTCACGCTCGGCCCTATCAACGGCAAGTACCTCAAAAGGTACTATGCCTAAAGCTAGGCCACACCCCTTGCAAAAAAAAAAAGAACTACGTGCGACTTGATCCCCCTTAGGGGGGTACGTAGGCAGCCTGAGAAGTTACTTCAGGTTCAGTCCAACCAAAAGAAAAAGCCAATAATGGTCCATACGAATGAGCGACGAAGCGAGGTGATATTATTCGATATTCAAAAGAAGGCGACACATGGCATAAGTTTTAAAGGGAAACTACAATGCAAGATGATAAGACAAGCAGCTGCTAAAATAAGGTATCCAAAGCTCGAAGTCGGCACATTAACTCCTCTCTATTAGCCTCCACTCGCTAAAGTTCCACAGGACGTGTGGCCAAAAGATCGCGACGGGCCGCCAAGTCTAATTGCTACCTCAGAAAGCTCGCCTTCAAAGCGCTCTCCGCAGTCTCAGCTCGCTCCAAACGAGACTCTGTCTTCCGAAGCGAGGCGCGCACCGATTCTATCTTCTTTTGAGCCTTCGACAGGCTGGAAGCTGCCTCCGTAAGCTGGTGCTCTGACTGACACAAGCTCGCCTCGGCGGCCGCCAACGCAGAAGGAGTGCTCCCCTCTAGTAGAGCCCGCCGGGAACGATAAGCCTCGCTGTCAGTCACGAGCAAGTTCATCTGGGATACAAAAGAAGAACTGTCCACCTTGAACTCCTCCAGGCTCGCACAAAACTCTGCACCGTCAGTAGACCACCAGTTTTGGAAGGCACCAAAGCCCGCGTTTTGAAAGGGCTCCAGCGTTGACTTGATGTACTGCCGACAACTCGCAAGAAGAAACTTCGAAACTCTGCTCCTCGGCCTTAAACTCGGGCGAGGTGCCTCAGAGTACGTAGGCAAAACCTTCCCTTCCACTGTGGTCGCCATGGGAGCTGCCTTCGCCGACGAGGCCGGCAAAACTGGGGAAACTGCCGCCACTATTGCCACAACCGTTTTCTCCACCAAGCTTGAGAGAACGACAGTCGGGGAACGTCGCTTGTCGACACTCGAAACTTCGGCCTCCTCATGAAAAGACAAAGCGTCAACGTCGATGCCGTCCAGATCGATATCGGCGCTAGGGAAGTTCTCCCCGCAAACCCCGAGGAGGTCCAGATCATCCGGAGGAATGTCTAGCCCACACTCCCCAGGCACTTCCTGCGCGGCCCCAGTAGACGAATGCCCGTGAGATGCCTTCGAAGAGTTCGCCTCGCATTCCACCACTATAACAGAATCTGCCCAAAAGAAATACACTACTCAGCATAATGGAACCTCCTGAGCACGGAAAGAAAACAAAACAAGGAGAACTTCATACCTGCAAGGTCGGACGAAGCCGCCCCAGACGGAGGGATCACCTCGTCTCTTAGAAGGTCGGGCTCCTCGACATCCTCAACCGGACAAGGAACCCTCGAAGTCATTCCGCGGGAAATGCACACCTTTCGTCTTTTAGGCGGGGCACCCTCACCAGCGGTCTTCGAGAGAAAGGATGGCCCGGGGGCATTAGAAAGGTCGGCGTCTAACACGGGAACCGAAGAAGGAACCCGGCGGGCACTGGAAAGACGACTGCAACTCTTCTGGGTCCTCTGAATCCCCAATTGGAGGCGACGATCCTCCACTCCCGTCGAAGAATCAAAGCGGAAATTTTTAAACTCACTGCTCGTCAGAACGTCAACCGGGAGACTCGCAAGCAAGGGGGATACTCGCTCTTCAATCCACTTGCAATAGCCCTGAGTGGCGGCATCCCGAAACCCCGACTTGGTCCTAGAGAAGAAGCTGTCACCAGTCAGTCGAGCATAAAGAGAAGCACTGCCACAGAGGCGGTAACCTTCCTGCGGGCTGATGCGCTCCTGCAACCGCTGAGGCATACCGGGAACTTCCTGCCGAAATCCTTGCTGACGAGCGAAGCGGTGAGGGGAGTATTGTTCCACTTCCACTACATCCCCCCGACGCCAAACCAAGTAGCCGGGGCGGCAGCTGACCATATTCCAATACAAGCTGTCCGAGAGCTTCTCGTTGTCGTGGACCGTCGACCTCTCTAAAGGTAGCACTGAGTGCTCTGACAAAAACTCGAAGTCGGCGCCTCCCATCCTCCGCAAAAGAGTGCGAGCACACTCCCTCAGGCGCTCCCAGCTGATAAAAGCATTTAAGATCCCTCCTATACCCGGCAGGAATGGCAGGTCGGCTGGATGCCCGCGTCTGGCGAAGATCCCTTTCGGGAAGTGAAGAGTCATCCAGCCATACAGGTAGTGCAGAGGTCCAAAGGCATTAGACCGGCCAAGCTCCCCTTTGGCATTGTCCGAGATGGACAAGCTCTAGTAAGTCCCACTGAGCCCCTGGTACAAGGCGCATAAGATTGTCGGGGAAAGATTGAAAAGCTCCCCCCTCGCCATCCGGGAGACTGCAAGAAAGGTCCCCGGACGGATGACCTCGCCGGGACAGGGAAGCACGAACCGGCAAAGAAAGACGACCAGCCCGGCCGAGCCACTCCTCGTTGTCACGTCTCAGACCAAGGATCTCCCAGGGGCACTGTTTTCCTTCCATTGAATGCCTCACTCGGGCCAAGGACTCAATAGGTCTCACAAAAGAACGCAGTGGAGGCCTCTTCATCTGAGCAACCTTCCACATTGGGTGAGCTGAAGGTGCCGGGGACCTGTACTCGCCTCTGAACCAGAAGTCAACCCAGGAAGAAGGACGAACTCGGTCTGAACCAGAAGTCAACCCAGGAAGAAGGACGAACTCGGTCTGACTGATCCCGCGCTGCAATGACGGCGTACGCCTTGAACAAAAGAAGACAGGAGCTCGGAATAAAACTGCTATCCAACAAGTCCTTCAAAGCTGGCACCTCCTTTTGGTAATAATTCCGCACTTCAGGGCATCCAGAAACGATGTGGACGTCGCGGAGGGAGATCCCTATTTCTCCCCCTCCGGTGAGAAAAGTGTTAGTGGCCGAGCACCAGAGTTCACAAAGAGCGCGATACATCCCCTCAGGACGGTTATATTCTCGACGAGCTGGCGCTAGAAACTTGGCCAACGGCTTCATCTCAGGTTCCGCCCCAAAGACTTCGGAGAGCTCGCTCATCCATTCACGAAAACCGCAGAGGTATTGGACGTCCCCCCAAGGCCAGGAGTCGGTACCCCATCGGGTCAAGCGGGAGCAGATCTTCAAAACAACTACCGGTGTGGGCACGAAATCTTCATCACAATGGTGAAAAGGCGTACTCAAGCTTGGACGAAGGAGCTTCATGGAGATCGCCTCGTCGGTGTAGACTTTCTCACTCAGCTTCGGCATCCCGCAGGTCGCATCGGCGACTCCATCTTCCGTGATGCGCTCGTGGATAAAAATCCGGAGCAACGACAGAAGGTCTTCTCTCCTCGAGTTACGGTAGCGGTACACCCGAGTAAGGGGAAACGAAGGCACCTACTCCCATCGGAGAAGTCCTCAGCTATCCACCCCGGTGAAGTCAAACCCTCAAAAGCTCGGATCCTGAAGAGACACGAAGAGAAGCAAGTCAAAACAAGCGGGGGGGGAGCGTGTGAAAAAAAAAAAAGGGATTTCACAATTGAAACCCGAGGGGCCCACAACCCCCTGTCAGGAGGACCGCCCGACTCAAAGTTACGTCACCACTGCGCCTTGGCCTTTGCGCCGCACTCCCGGGGTTCGCGCACCGCCCGTGCCGGCCAACTACCCCCTGCTGTGCGGCGTCCGCACACTACCCGCGACGATACCGCCTGTGCCGACCACCTACCGCCACTCGCCCGTATTGGACCTCGCATCGCCAGCACAATGCAACCGGCCGTCGCTCGAAAATCCCTCTTGTACTGAGTCCGCAGCCGCCACTACAGCTGCTCCACACTCGGCCGAGCCCACAGCCCCACTCCATCAAAAAAAAAAAAAAGGCAAACCGGGGGGGCCACAGCCCCCCCATCCGAACCCGCACAAGAACCAAAAGGGGAAGGGGGGCCCGCAGCCCCCTTTCTTCTCAGATCCAGACGGGGCCGGGCGCGACCAAGCCGCCGCCGCCCCGTGCCGCACGGCCCCCGCACCCCCTCCGACCCGATCGGGGACGGCAGCCGCCCCGCCGACCACCGCACCGCAGCCCCGACTCCTCCGACGCGGCAGGCCCCGCGCTCGACTCGCGCACGCCGCCGCCCCGCGCCCGACTCGTGCACGCCGCGCACGCTTTGCCCGGCCTCCGCGCTGCTGCGCCGCGCGCCGCTACTGCTGCCGCTGCCGCTGCCGCCTGCGCCCCCGAGCGCCCCCGCGCGCCGCCGCCGCAGCCCGCACCGACGCCGCTGCCACATGCGCCCCGGCCGACGCCGCTCGCGCCCGCCGCCGCCGCTGCGTCGCGCGCCATCGCTGCGCCGCCACTACTGCCTCCGCAGCCCAGAACCAGAGAAAGAGAAAGAAAAGAAAAAGAAAAGAAAAGAAGAAGAAGGCGAAGGCAGGTCGCACCTCAGTCGCGCTCCTCCATCCTCCTCGCCGTGGTTGTCGTCGCCCCGTCGCTTCGAGCCCGCCTTTGCAACAATATTCAAGTCGCGCACCATCGTCGCCGCCGCCGACGAAAAAGGCGACACCGGGAAGACGGAGCGAGTCGCGTGCAACCCCAGGCAGCTCTCTTCTGACGGCGGTCTCCAAAAGCCGGCGAAGCCTTCGCAAAAGCAAGGTGTTGGATGAGGAGGGTAGAGGCCCTTAAATAAGCCATAATTACCACGTCGGAAAAGGAAAGCAAATAAAAGTTTATTCCTCTCTTCAATTGAAGAATAAATCTTGGGTAATTATGGGGGAGATATTAAAGGGATTTAAAATTAAACTTCTCATATCTCTCCCCTCCCCCCTTCACCTATAAATAGAAGGGGAGGGGGAAGGGGAAGGCTCAAGGGGTCGAAAAAGTCGCAAGCTGAAGACAAAGCAAGGAAGCTCCGCAGAAGAAGAAACGCGCTCTTCATCGACTCAAGGCTTCACGAGGCACGGGCAAGCGTATCCCTTCGGGACCGGTTTAATCCATTGAAAGCCCTCATCAACGTGAAGACCCTCGCACAAGAAGATCAAGCCTTCAACTCCGTGCACGAAGAAGAAAGCTCGGAGAAGAAGAACCCTTCGACTCAGAAGACGCCAGAAGCAAAGGCCGGAGAAGAAGATCGGAGCGGCACCACCCTGTCATCTCCAACAAACCTTCGACTCCGATCAAGCCCAAAAGCCCGGAGAAGAAGACCGAAGCGTCATCATCCGTCGCCTTCGACAAACGTTCACTCCATCCACGAAGAAGAAAGCTTGGAGAGGAATACTCGAAGCGTCGCTACACCCGTCGTCTTCAAAAAGCAAAGCCGACGCTACAACCGTCGCACGGAGATCGGTGCCACCCCCACCGTCTTCAAAAGAACCCTTCGAATCCGATCACGCCAAAGAAGTCCGGAGAAGAAGAAAAGTCTAGCCGACACCTAAATCGTCAAGGAAGCTAGAAGCGTTGAAAAAAAGTAGCCACCGTCGTTCGAGAAGAAGATCGAGTCGACGCCGAAGCCGAAGCCGAAGCCCACGCAAGAAGCCAAAGCAAAAGCCCCGGTAAAGCCCGCGCCAAAGCAACGCAAGTGCCAAAGCCAAGTGACTACGCCGGTCACGAGCAAAAGCACCGCACGTTCTAGCCGATACGACGCGAAGTCCGGAAGAACGAAAGCATCGCAAGTCTCCCCCCGTCTACGTCCAAGCGCAAGCGCCAAAGCAAAGCAAAGCCAGAGCCACGCCAAAGCCACGCCAAAGCCAAGCCAAAGCCGAAAGCCAAAGCCGACGCCAAAAGCACGATCGACGCCGCGAACCGACGATCAAGGACACCGAGGTCAAGCAAGGATCGAGGAAGACATGAAGACCGAGGAACGAAGCCAAAAACCCCCTAGCCGAGAAAGCGCGAAGCACGGAAGGGACAAAAGCAACGGCGGATACTCCTTAGCCTCTCAAAAACCCTCACCCTATAAAGACCTCTGTCCTGGACAACCCCTTCAGAGCTCTCGCACGAATACCACGTGGAGACGCGGATCAAAGGGACCCTCCAGAGGATCTCTCCCACAATCTCCTGATCAATATTCGTCGCACCCGGACTCGTCAACCCCGAGTCCCCGGGTCCCGGCACTCTGTAATCTCGTGTGTTTGCAATAAAGACGACCCATATCTTTTTCTGCGCATACAGTATTATAGGATGCACGATATGATATGCACCATACTATACAATGAAAATGAAGGCTTTGGGGGTTTTTTTGTCTCACAAGACCTTTCGGAAATGTTTTTTTTCCTCTTAAATTCGGAAAGGACTATATAAGTCCCTTAGAGTTAAAAAGACACTTTAAACCTTTTCTAACCTAGGGTGAATCGAAATTGAGATTTTTGAGAGGTTTTTTAGAGGTTTCACAAATATTCTTCTTTCTAGAATTTCATAATCCAATGTCGTTTGTCTCTAAATTTTTCTACAACTTGGGGGGCCAAATACGTATCCTACAATCTTTAAAGAGTGTTTGAAAAAGTGTCATTGGAAACCTACAAAGAGCCATTGATGAAGGTGAAATTCATATTCCTTTTTCGAGCGTCTCAAAGTGGTAAGAAACATTTCCTATTAGATTTTGTTTTACTTAAAATAGTAGATAAAGGGAAGATAAAAGATTATGATGAGACAAATAAATAGATCAAGCATAAATCATACTTGTATATGATTTCTTTTTGATACAAGTATATGTGCCATACTTTTTGTATAAAACAATCTTACGTTTGATGGGAAATGAAGGAGAATGCCTTACTTCTCTACTCTCAACTTTTCATATTTAATGTTCTTTATTTTTACAGTATATGTGTCATGCTCATCTCATTTAGCAAGAGTAATTATTCTCATTTATTTATTTATTTTTACAGATGGCCTCCCAGCCTCTCCCGCATAGGAATTCAGGGTCAAAAGATAAGTTGGTTGCACGGGTTCCCCTTGGACGTAAAGAAACAAAAGTCGTCGTATGTACTTTGACAAACGGATCAGAAGTGAAGGTGCTACAGTGTTACACGGCCGAAGCAACACCTCATCGGCTGCTTCCCCATTATAGCAGACTGCTTGAAGGCTATGATTGATGTCAAAGTATCCATGCACACTCTATTGAGGAGCAGGGAATAAGAAGGAGTTCATCATCGGACCCCTTGACAACCGAATAAGAAGGGACGGATTGAAGAGTCTGGACGTTTATCACGTCATCCACCAAGGGTCGTTCAAATGATGATATCTAATACGTGCGAGATATTAAAACAGATGAGAAGAGGGCTCAATATCGACCAGCAGTCTTAGATTAGAGACAGACCCAACGGGAACGAGCTGTGAGGTTAGATGTTGGTGTAGATGTCAGCCGGAGGTTGCAGTAGTGCGTCAAGGGCTGATGATGAAGAGTTCAGTTGGACGCTTGAAGAAAATAGTACTTGGAAGAGCGAATATGAGTGATTTTCACTTCTTTGTGATGAAAACAATGTGTGTGTGTGTGTGAACAATGTGTGTGTGTGTGTGCGTGTGTGTGTGTGTGTATATATATATATATATATATATATATATATATATATATATATATATATATATATATATATATATATATATAACATGACACGTCGGTTTTGTGCTAACTAGACAAAACGGAAGCTGACTAGGACAAGCTGACTGGACAAAAATGAACCGAATAGATTTAACCATTCATTCAAAAATCAACGCACGATCTCTATTTCCCCGTCAACCAACTCCCTTTCATTGGTTTCAAATCCCGACCCATTTAAACTGCACTAAACCCTTAAAATCCTGGCCCATTTATACTACACTAAACATGACCGTTCATCCCGTGATCGTTGTTTGCATTAACGGCTATAAACCCACCTGCTAAAATTTCGGCTGTCCCAAACCATCGGGTCGATCTCGAGGAATCCGTTCGAATAGAGACAGCTGTGATTGATCGATTATAGGGGGAGGGGGAGTTGGTCGCGCCGAAGGCGCCCGCTTCGTGCTAATCGGTACGGGCGAGGAAATGGGTATCCCTATGAATGTCAGTGTTGTTGTCGAAAGTGTTTTGTTGCCGAAGGCACTTAGGTGTGTTGTCGCCAAAGGTAGCCCGCTGTAGTGCAGATAGATGTGTTGCCGCCGAAGGCGGCCTGCTGCAATGTCTACAGGCACGGGCATGCACTAGTATATATATATAATATACGATGATTACCAAGTTTTTCTTTTTAGTTTATTGGTATTCCACCTTGGTTATCATAATCCATGCAAGCTTACTATGTGTTTGGTGTGTGTTTTCCTCAAACAATTTATGTAAATATGTATGCACAACTATTAAAGATTAAAAAAATTTATAAAAAAAAAATCTTTTTTTACCATTTCGAATTTTTTACATCATTTCGGTTGATTTGAAATTTCGACCGAAATTTCAGTTTTGGTCTGGATCGAAAACAAACACAAAATCGAAATTTAAAACCTTGTCGAGGTGTCATAAAGGCTTTCAGTAATTGATAACGATCTTAATCCCTTAAAAATGGTAATAGTAGTATTAGTTCCGTGTTATCTATAATTAAGACCTTAAGCCCCGTAGTTTAATGAATGAACATTGATTTGACTTCTTATCCTAAGGTGTTGCTACAATTTGCTTGGTGTGACACCTTGGTTCCCACAATGCGAGGTCATGGTTCATCTCGATGTGACGCCTTGGTGTACATCACGATTCTTCCACTACTCATCTCTTTTGATTGTTTTTTTATTTTTTTCATGCACATTTAGATTCTCTTCTTGTTCTATTTTCTAATCCATCAAAATCCTATTTTTCAAACATTGACACCATAATTTTAGCTCTATGATCTGACCCCTTGTTTTATTTAAAGCACAGTCCACCAAAAACCGTCTAACCATAACCATCAAGCCATGTCCCATCTACTTGGGGTCGGCTTTATGAATCCTTCTTCGTCATTCAATTTTATTTAGCGCTATGTATGTTGTCAACAAAAATTTTTCCATTTCTTGTCTAACAACTTCCATCAATGTTATTATAGGTCTTCCCCTCCTCCTTGGACCTTCCACATTAATCTGAGACCCTCTCGTTATCGATGCCCTTTTGCCCTACATTGTGCATCCCCAAACCATCTTAATTTGTTCTTCATTATCTTGTCCTCAATGGATGACACTCCAACACTTTCTTTAATATACTCATTCCTCACTCTATCCCTCCTAGTTTGTTTGCACATCCACATCAACATTCTTATCTCTCCACGCTCATCCTATGAGCTTGAGCTCTCTTTAAGGGCCAACATTCTGAACTATATGACATTGCACCCTTCAGTCTTAAAGGCATGTGTTGATCACATAGCACTCTTGAGACCCCTCACCACTTCATGCAACAAGCTTTACTCCTACAAAATATATCATCATCTATCTTTCCATTCTTCTGTATGACACATTCAAGATACTGAAAACAATAATATTGTTGTACTTCTTAGCCATCAATTGTGAAATGGACTTTATTATCATTATTATTTTCAATAAATTGCACTCCATATATGTTGTTTTAGCTCGACTTATTTTTAAGCCCTTATCTTCAAAAGTATTCCTTCACAATTCCAATTTAGCATTTAACCATATCATTGTCTTATTGACTAACACTATCATCTGAAAATAACAAATATCGAAAATCTTCTAAACCCTCCAAAATCATTTGTGCATCAGATACCACTAAAACCTTGAATAAATTCTCTTTTATTTCTTTTGCTTCTTCTTCCTTCCTTCTCTATCCTTCTTTATTGTAAACAAATATGTCGATCTGTCCTGCTGTATTTTTGTATTAAATTTGCTATTTAGATTTTGATAACTACAGTTAAATATTAAATCTGCAGTGGAAATTGATTAAAACGTCACATATTTCATATCACCATAGCCTTACTAATTAGATTTGTGATCAGATTTCTGTCAAAATTGCTCACCCTCATAATCCTAGCAACAATATATACTATACGGATCTGTTCTTTGCTGTTTATTGCTTTGGATTTAGTGTCCGACTTGATATATTTAGTTATTTACACATATATACATATGCATGGCCGCTAGCATAAGTTTTGCCCCATTGAATTCTCCCTAGTGTAATCTGATTTCAACAGTTAACAAATTCTGCTGCATAACAGATCTGCTGCCCAAATCTGCTCTAATTGCTGGTTGCTTTAGGATGCAACAACTTGTTTGATTACTGATTTTATCACATTATAGGCACTTTACTTCTGCTGAATCTGAACATTATGGTGCTGTCAATTTACTGATTTGCTGCAAAAGGTCTGTAAAATGCCAAAAACAGGGATAAATTACCCTAGAGAGCCTTATATCCAATTAATTATTTCTCCTTGTAACCTAGAGAACCCTAGGTTATGTCAATAGCTGTGAGGATAAACAATGTTTCCGATTTAAAATCATAAATATTTACGTGCTCAGTAATCCCTGTTGTCAGAGAGCAATCGGAGGCTTGTAACAAATGTATACAACAGATACAGTTTAGAACTTTGGCAGCTACCGTTCATTTTGCAATATCATAACATAGGATTTTTTAGTACAATAAAAGTTATAAAACAAGATGGTGCCGAAAGAATACTTCATTCAATAGAAGGTATTGATACTTCTAAAATAAAGAATATAATTAGACACCAAATTGAAATGATGGTGATCAATCTATGTAGTATAAAGTTGCAATTACAAAAAGACCCAGCCGCCATAGAAATTCCAAGAAACATCTTAAGGAATAATTGCATGGTGTAACCTGATGAGCCCAACGAGGGGAAGTCTGGACACTGATCTCTTGAGTAACGAAACCCATTATCACATTTTGCAGAATAGAAAGAGAACATGTCAGAACAAAGACAGAATCTGCAGACAAGTTGTTTCGATACAAAAATAAGATGTGAGGTCCTATATCACCCATGTTTCATGTACCTACCTTTGCAACAAAACTTGGAAATGATGATGACATGTGATAGAGGATATCCAGATAAGATACGTGATTAGAGACGATTACACCTGGCCTTTCAGTTTCATTAGACTGCACTCGGCACTCATCCTGTGTAAAATTGAAAGGGACAAACACATATTAAGACCTTCAAGTAGTATATAATCGCGTCAAGTTCCAACCTCTGATGAATTCTAACAAATAATACAGTTTCATTACAAGATCATAATTTTTTGCAGCACTTGAATAAGAAGAATTCTGGGTTGGTCTGAAACAAGTACTTTTAGAATTTCATTACCAAGATTATAATTTTCTGCACCCATACAGTTTCTTTTTCTTTTTTGCTGGACCGGTCAGGCCGTAGTAGGACAGGGGGGGGCGCTAGAGCAAGGGCTCAAAGAGGTCCAGAGATGGAAACAGGGGGAGGCAGCAGCTGCTATTTATTAATTCCATACGCAATTAAAATTTTACAGAATTATACCTCAATAGTGAAGTTCAGACGAGATTCATGGATCCGGTAGAAGCCGAACGTGAACAGGATCGCCCGGGAGAGGACCCTCCCGGACCAGACCACGGTCTCCCTCCTCCAACCGACCATGTGGGTGTAGTCCTCCTGCCCGTCCCCCTGGTGCGGATCGGAGAACATCGTGCAGAACCGGCAGATCAGGTAGTGCAGGAACACCAGCATCAACACCACCACCACGCGGATCGGGACGAGCGTCACGAGGGCGATCCCGAGGAGCGCCTTCTCCACGGCCGTCAGCTCGCCCCGCCCCATGGTTCCGTACGTGTCCCGTCGCACGTACGCCGCGCACTTCTTCTCCAGCTCCTCCAGGCCCTCGGACGGGCGGTCCGGTACGGGGACGGCATCGCATGGGGCGGAGCCGGAGTTGAGGAGCGGTAGGTCGTCCCTGCCGGCGCCGGCTCGGTGTGGGTCGAGCGATCCGTTGCCGCCCACGCCGAGTTCGTTCAGCTCGGACTCCATTGAGAGGAAAACCCTAACCCTAGCGCTTGCTCTTACTCTTAGTCGGCGCTCGAGGGGGGAACCATTTGCCAATTGCCGAGCAGCCCTTCGGAGGAATTTTGATGGAGATGAGGACTTCCAAACGGCGGGGAAAAGTCAAGTGGGAGACGTGGCCCTCCGGCGGCCCCTGATCGGAGTGAAGGGGTCCTAGATCCAACGGTCGGATGTTATGAAACGGTAAAGTTCATCTGGTCGTACTTCCTCTCTCTGTCTCTCCCGCCCGCCGGACCAATACCACATTCTTTATCACTTAAATTTTTATTCCTGTCATCTTTTTAAAATATTCCAAATATACATAAATTATTATAATATATAATATTTATTAAGGGACTTAATCATTGACTAAGTGGGACTAATCAGGCATTACTCGGCCACTCACTGTGACCTATAGGAATTGAAGTTATCAAGTTTTGATATATTAGAATTGGAAGTAATATATAATACTTATAAAACTTATAATATTTTTTAATTTGTATTATCAGTCTCAAACATGAATAAATGAGTGGGGTTTTAAATGACTGCCAAAAGTCTAATAAAAGCACTCGCATAAGAGTAGCTTAGGAGGAAATTAAAAAATCCTTCCTTAATGGCCTAACTGAATAAATAGACATGTTGATAATCCTTGTTTTTGTGATATCAACCTGGTCTTTGAAGGGTTGAGATAGGGCCCATCATTTTTTTGGTCCTGAAGAGCTAGTGTCTACCTCCTAAAACAAAGGGTCGAGGCCGATTTGACCCCAACCTGTCATGGCACTGGCCTTTGACAGGCCTAGGCACAGTACTTATCATCTTCCAGCGATCCGAACTACCCAAGAGGGAGGGGAGGGGGGGTGCCTTGGTCGCACTCTCTTTTCGCCTTTGGTTCCAATTTTCACTCGAACATCTTAGTCCATATTGCTTCTCCTGCGCTATGTAGCATCCGTCTCTGAAGTTGTGTCGTCGACTCCTGCCTCCAATCGCCGGTGGGGTGAACCCCCCCCCCCCGTTTTCTCTCTATATATAGAGGTAGGCTGCTTCTTCCCCAAGCAACAACACATATGTGCTAGGTCGATCACCCTAATGTGTCGCACCAGAGTATGGGCCGACCTCATGGATTACTATGCCCACCAATATTCCCCTCAAACTATGAGGGAGGCCTTTATATTCCAGAGCTCCAACTGTTCCTCTTAACCTAGCTTAGATACTAGTTGTTATGGAATAAACACGATAGAAAGGAGACAAACAGGCAAACAATTTCTTTTAATATGATTCACCCGTTGACGGGGCTACGTTCATTGATACAACTCCATGGTGACTGCACACCATTCTCAGCACTCTGGCTTGTCCAACCATCTAGCACGCCCATACGCTTCGGTTCATCGCCCGTCGACAACCCCATCATAATCCACATCATATGCTTCGTTACTGGGTCACTATACGCGTACATCGCTCACAAGCTGTCGCCCGCCGGCCAACGCTTTATAATTTATCTTCCACACTTTGCTACATCGCAAGTGTGCCATCGATTGAGCTCATCGCCACCACGACCATCGTTGCCTTTCTCCGTCGTCCGTCGATAGCTGAGCGCCTTGTTGTCTCGCAGGTGTGGCCACAGTTGTGTATGTCACCACTGCACCCAGTGCTCGAGTCCGTTTGACCATCTATCACACAAACTGCGCTCTCATCACTCATCAGGGACCCACACCGATCCCCTTCGGCACCTATGTGGTGGATTTATCTCTCGTCTTTGTGGCGAGTTTATCTATGCTCTTGTGCTCTAAGAACTTAGAGCATCTCCAATAGCCTCGCTTGAGGCCATTGGCCCACCAATTGTGATGATGAATAGCCGCCAAAGGCCTCTCTTACCGATCGCCACATTTATTTTTCACTCACTAGGCTCGCCCAATTTGTTGGCTCGTTTGCAGATTACTATATTTTATTTGGTAGGAAGTGGATAGGAAGGCCATTGTACTATAAGCAAAATCCACTCACCAAATATACTGATGTAAAAAAATTCCCTTAATGATCATATCATGAGGTAAATAGAAAATAAGGAAAGAAAAATTAAAAAATCATTTGGAGAATGGAGTTTATGAAGAATAATTACGTGTTGTCAACAAAACCCACCAATTTTAGTTTCTAAAAAAAGAGGTTATTTAGACCTTGCCACCCCCCCTAATTAGTTTTTGACCCCTAACAATTTCATAATCAGATTTTAGCCCCAAATTCACAGATTCCCTATGCAAGCCATGATTGACCAACGTTTGCTTATATTGATCGTCTGTGCATTTCCACATTAACAATACTATCTCTTCTCATATATAGCTATGCAACAGCTATAAAATGGAAGCCAAAGTCATAAGAGATAGTATTGTCGGTACCGGAATGCACTGACAGTCAGCGTCAACAAAACGTTGGTCAACCACGGTGAACGTACGGAATCAGTGAAATTGAGGGGCAAAATCTAATTATGTAACTTTTAAAGGTCAAAATCTAATTAAGGGTATAAGTTAGGGGGCAAGTCTAAAAAACCCAACAAAATTTTCGGAGGGTTTTGAAACTTTTGTTGACCGATCTATCATCTGGGTCAAAAAAGTTGGCTGTCCGAGCTTCGGCAGTGCGCGCCCCAAGTGTGCTGCTGTGACTTGCGTGTGCGGTCCACCTATCGTGGGCCCCGGTCGGTCGGCCCGGCGCGCATCACAGCCGCATGCAGACGGTCTGGTGTACGATTCACTTCGGATCGCTTGCCATCGTGCGGCTGTGATCCGCCGGGGCCGACCAACCGGATGAGATCCGAACCCGAACTGAAAAAAATGTCGGGACCCGGTGTGCCCGATGGCGAACTCTACTGCTTGACTCTTCGAAACCCCAGGAGCCATCCGGTCGCATGAATTACAGCCAATAAAAGGGTGGAAGCCCGCAATCGAGAGAGCTACACCCCCTTGGAGGGCTTGGAGCCACCGCCATTGGCGGAAGACGACGAAACAAAGCCCCAAACCCTCTCCCTCTCCGCCGCCCGCCGCTTTCTTGCTACTTCATCACCGCCACAACTCCCCTTTCTCTCTCTATCTCTCGATCATGACCTTACAGTCGAAGGAAGCAGAAGAGTACCCTTAGCTCCGAAGGAAATGGAGACTATATATACGGAGCGCCTCCGCCTCGCATCCCCCCCCCTCTCGAACAAGCCCCAGTGGGGAAAACGATGGAGTCGTTCTACGAGGGGTGGCTGTCGCGCGCGGCAGGCGGAGCTCCTCGCCGAGCTCCACACCGCCCCACGCGATCAGCCGGACATCGCCGGCGCACTCATCTCCCGCGTCCTCGCACACTACCACGACTACTACTACTACCTCGAGAAGTCCCGCCTCGCGGCCCGGGACGTCCTCTCCCCCGCCTGGCTCACCCCCTACGAGCGCACCTTCCTCTGGGTCGCCGGATGGAAGCCCTCGCTTGCCTTCCGTCTCCTGGACGCCACCCTGCAAGGCGGCGATGCCCTCTCGCCGGAGCAGCGGCGGGGAGGAGCAGAGGCTGTCGGCGGAGATGGCCCGGGTGCAGGAGGCCATGGCGACACCGCAGGTGCTGGGGCTCCAACGCAGGGCCCGCGACTGGGAGGCCGTGGACGCGGTGGTGGGGTCCCTCGAGCTCCTCGTCGGCTCGGCCGACGCGCTCCGGGCCCGCGTCGTGATCCGGCTGGTGGAGATCCTGACCCCGGCGCGTGCGATGGACTTCCTCGCCGCAGCCGCTGAACTCCACCTCCGCATCCGCGGGTGGGGGAGCGGCAACGCTTGAGGGGTCGGAAGCTGGTGTCCGCTCACCGCCAACAAGCACTTTCGCGGGCGGTGGCGGCGGCCGGTTCGAGCCCGCAGCGTCCGCAAGATAATAAGACAAGTATCCAGTTGTCGGATTGGTAATGAGTACGTGTGACGTCAACGTTTCCTCATGGGAGCTAAGCTAAGAGCGAGTCGTCTTCCGTGTCAGGTCGAGTCGCCGCGTCGCAAGGCCACGTTGCTGCTGTTGTTGCGCCTCGTAGAAATAAAATCCGATCGGTGGATCTATTGTGTTACGGCTATATTATTTTTTTTTGGATTATTAACCTAGGACCCCTGCTAACCAACCCCATATTAGAATAAACCCAGTGAAAATTTGAACTCCAACACCTCTAACCAACCTAGCATTGAGATAAACCATTCCCCCTCTTTTTTTTATTCCCAAGACCATCCTCTCCCCCTCTCCTCTCTCGATCAGCCATGGTAGCTGGGTCACCTGGTCAGGCGGAGGCGATTGCGAGCGGCGGGGGTTTGGTTAAGTCCGGAAGTGACGGTGGGGGAGGGGGGGTTCAATTAGGTCAGCAGCAGGGGCAGCGACGAATGCAGTGGATGAGTGTCAACAAACCTAAATTCGAAGGAAGATGAGAGGCATTTTTCGTCCAGAAGGGTTTGAGCTCAAATGGAAAGATTGTCGGGACTGTAGCTCTAAGTGATCTTCTAAAAAGGACTTCTTGCTAATTCCCCTTTTTTTAAAAAAATTTTATTCATACCCCCAAAAAATTTACAATTAGCCCCCATTTTCAACAAACTTAAACACACCATGTTTTCTTTTATCATAACACATTCCTATCCCAAAATACCCTTCCCCCTTACACCTCACCTTGAATACACCCCAGTTACATAGCCCGTCCCACTTTGATTATGCTCCAATTAAACACCCACACTCTTGAATATACCTCAATTATACACCCACTTGAACAGCCCCCACTTTTAAATACATCTGACAAGGGTGCCGACTCCTTTTTTTTTTCCAATTGGTAGAGGGGTTAGATCTCCTATGGAGGACTCTGATCAAGAGAATTGGGGGTTGGATTCGTTGAGCCTCATTGTCGTTGTTACCAATGACGATGACGCCATATCCACCTCCAGCGTTTCCTTCACAAATAGACATTCAAACGGTTCTGTATTTAAGTTAGATGTTAGTTGGTATGTGGGGTACAAGGTAAGGGTATAATAGGTATTTAAAAATTTTGAGAAAGTTATTGAGAAAATAATGGGGGACGAGGGGTAATTACAGATTTTTTGGGTATGAATAAAATTTTCCTTTTTTTTTAATAACCAGTAGTGTTCCGACATGTGGTGATCCAAAAACTAAATGCCATAATCTATGGCCATGGGATAAACCTAAGAGGGGATACCAACACCCCCGGCCGCTGCCTCCCACCTGTTGCCGTCATCCGGCCATAGTCCTCATCGACCTCTGGTGACCACCCCGACTGATAGCTTGCCTGTAAAGATGTGATTTCCCTGTAAATCTATGAATGTAATATATTTGATTATATATGTGTTGAATTTTGTATGAGACATTCTGGGGCACTTACGAGTACACAAGTGTACATGAAGTAAATACGGAGCCAGTACATAAAGGCTGCGCAAGGAAAAATACGGACTTTTCGTTCGATTAGCACTGTTTGGCCCTTATTCCAAAACTCATACGAATCTTTTGGGAACACTTTAAATTCCAATCCATTTAAACTGCACTAAACCCTTAAAATCCCGGCCCATTTAAACTGCACTAAACTTAACCGTTCATCCCGTGATCATTGTTTGCATTAATGACTATAAACCCTCCTGCTTAAATTTCGACCGCCCCAAAGCATCGGTTCGATCTCAAGGAATCCATTCGAACAGAGACAGATGTGATTGATCGATTATAGGAGGGGGGAGTTGGTCGCACCGAAGGCGAGTGAAAATTGAATACTAACGGCAAGGGTCAAGGAATAATACCAGTTCATGTGCTATGGAGTAAGGTGACAACTTGGAAGGGCTACAGAGAGTTGAAGAGAGACCCATCATAGGCAAGAGATTTCCCGGCGGATCAGAGTTCCTTCAAGCTGAATCAGCCCATTGCATTTGAGAATCACGAATCCTAGGAAACAATACGAGAGACAGAAAGTACCATTAAATTTTCAAGAGACAAAAAGTAGACCCAACTTAAAATTATATATCGCTTCAATTGCCGCAGATTACAATCCTTTGAAACAATAAACGGCCACAAAACAAATAAAAGAGGGTACCTCTGAAATAATTCCTACCAGACCTCACAAAAAACCGCCCTCAAATGTGCTGTACAGGAGGTAAAAAAGATTACACACCTGCGCTACCTTAACCTGCAACAAAACATTACCCACAGGCATCCTGACGCCAGCATCATCCGCTGATAAAGAAGACTGAGACCATATCATAGCTGATTTTATTCGGTACCACCACGGCCTAGACCGCACACTTGACTGGACCAGACCAGACCCAACCCGACCAGACAGGACTTGGACTCCCCACCCATGACTGACCCACCAATAACACTGGCAAAGCACCTCTCGGCACTTCAGCTGAAGTTGAAGCCGCCGGAAGGAACGGAGTGCTGCTCGTTGCTTCCAAAGCGGAACTCGCCCTGGGCAGCGTCGCCTGAGGGCATCGTCTCGTCGTCCTCCTCCAGCCAGTAGGTCTCGAGGATCTTCACGGCCTTCTCGTAGATCTCGGTGTTGTCGTGGCTCTGCAGGTTCTCGATCTTCTCCAACCCTTCGGCCTCGTCGATCATCTGGGCATAGGGATTCGCGTCCATGTTCTTCTCAGCTTCGCCGACCTTCAGGATGTTCTCGAGCCCTTCCAGGCAGACCGTCACGATTCTAGGATCCGGACAGATGAGCAGATCGCACAGGGGCTTGATGCACCCCTGGCCCACTAGGTACCTGTCCTCAACAGATAAAAAACCCATGTGAGCGGAAAAATGTAGGGCTAAGAATGTCCAACATATAATTTGAGAAGAATTGGTGGGCAGGCACGAACTTTATCTGATCATGGGTGCCGCCCGAAGTAGCATTTGAGATGGCCCATGCAGCTTCTTTCTTGATGTCAAATTCAGCAGTTTGAAGCAGGTTTACCAGAGGGCCGATGATGTCAGCAGCAATCACGGCCTGTGATTTTAGATACAATGTAGTGTAAGTATAGAGTGATTATCATGTCAAAGATAAAAAGTGGGAATGCAGCTTAATGATATCGGCAGAAACTACAGAATATGGCACTTTGTTGTAGCAGAGAAATAAGGAGGCATATGGTTTTGCTTCTAAACAAACAAAAACACACGCACGCGTGCACAAGCACACATGCATGGACCCGTCCGTCCGCCTGTGCCCGCACCCACACCCACACCCGCCCTCCCACCCACCACGATATTAATTTATTGTTGTACTTAAAATTTTAAACATTTTCTCAAATATAATGGGATATCGGGATATTTTCAGGTTCTCGGCCAAAATACCTGACGATGGACAATATATGATTTAAATAGGTTCACTTATTTGGGTACATACTACATACCTGTATCTGGTCCTTATTTCCAGCAGTGATGTTTGAAATGGTCCAGCAAGCTTCCTTCTTGATGCTTTTCTTGTGATTGTGCGTCAAAAGGTTCAGAAGGCAAGGAAGTGCTTGATGATTGATGATGAACTGGGGAAATTTTAGACAAGGATTCATAACATAAGAACTATGGCACCAAAAATTAATGAACTTGCAATTTAGACTAAGCAAGATCTTATCAAAGCAATTATGAAGGTCCACTATATAAATATCTAGCAAGCATGTTTCATGTTTTGTACAGCAGACTGATTCATCACATCTCACCAAAACGGATGAAAGTTGAAAACCAGAATAAGCAAAGATCCCATCGAAGCACAAAGAAGTGTTTGTAATATAATCATTATGTAGGACCTAGCTATCCTTCTATAGCATATAATGATCCATCGAATCTCACCAAATGGAGAAATTACAAACCAGAATAAACAAGATTCCATCCAAACATGTGTGAGTTATAACATGGAAAGTAAAGTTTCTGAAAGGAAAGCAAAAATTCCTTAAAATAAAAATCATATTTTTGAATCATCGATCTAATTCTACTACCTGATCCTCCTCTAAAAGGAAAGCATGATTTTGAATGTCAGGTATGAACATGGAAAGTAAAATTCCTTAAAATAAAAGCACAGATAAAATGTTCTAGTAATTAGTACCTACTAGAACATTAGAACTAACTGAAGTGCAATGAACTTCGGGTAAAAATCAATGATAAAGGCTCAAAGTTCCAATGTGAGATAGTAGAAATTTCTTAGTCATATCAGCTATGGGCCTGGAGGATCGGGTAGTAGAATTAGATCGAGGATCGTAAGATTGTACATGAGAAAAACATAAATTATAAATTATACATATGGGCCTGCTAAATAAACCAGCACAGTTCTTGGGCTCTGATTAAAATAACTAATATCAGATTTAAAATTATATATATATATATGGTTTTTTACAAATCAACCCCTACAATCTTTTCTATTTACATATAAACCCCTCAAATTCATTCAAACATTAATTATTGACCCTGCAGTTAGCTGACATCAGAACTTCATTTTTTACACCATAAAATCCTACGAACAATTTTTTTTTTTGGTGGGAACCAACGATGTTCAAATCAACCAGGGCACGCCATTATGAATAAAAGGGCTCTATTTTCCTACTAATTTAGTATGAAATTTACACCAAGGAATTTTTCTTCCTCACACCCTGGATTTGCCGACAGAGAACAGCGACTGTACTTTCAATGCGGTTGGGCCAACTAATTCAAAGCACACGGACTTTTTATTTTAGTTATTTTATTTCAGTTGTTAAATTTTATGTTCTTTTTATTTTGACTATTTCGTTTAGTCCCATATCAGTTATGGGAACAGCTTGTGCACATGTCTCTTGTATAAGAGACCCCGGGTCTTCTCTTTTTATCATAGAAGAATTAATAAAGAAATTATGTTATTTGTATTGTTTTTCTGTGAAAGGAATATCGGGCTAGTAGCTCAGAGGCGAGAAGTCTCGACCTTTCGGTGTGAAGTCTGGGTGTTATTTCTGCCCCTTTGAGCTTCTCTCCTTTTTCCTCTCAAGATAAACAATTAATCCAATGATTCCGATGGAAAAGGCAAGAATGTAGTGTCAAGTATTCAATTTAAAGAAAAGGTCAATCGTTTGGAAATCCAGATATTTTTTTGGATAGGGAATAGGGATTGTAACAGGATTAATATTTAAAGATTGATAGCCCATTAGCGCTCAAAAGAATTTCAAACAAAAATCTTTGGCTCAATAGATTTCAAACTGATAGTTTAATTTATATTGTTGAAGGTCCCATCTCAAGCCAACAATTATATTGATGAAGATTTTTTATGCTAATGATGGAAAGATCTAATCATGTTTTTTGTAGATAGATGTTTCTACGCAGATGATGAATAATGAAAGAAGACGATGGCGACAAACCTCAGAGGGGGAGAAAACGAACGAGTGAAAGAAACCACAAGAGAAATAAAACAGCACGCTCCCTCCGTTGATCCCTTTTTATAGCCCAATTGTCAATCCGAATCTTCTTTAACTATATTTTCAACACCATTAGCCCCGTTGTCAATACAAGTCCTATTTAACCACGGTCTCAACTAGGGGTGGTAATGGGTCAAGTTCGGGTCGGGTTGAGACATAGGTTCAAGGGTAAAACACCCAATCCCAACCTGACCCGTTTAATAAATGGGTCAAAAACTAAAACCCAAACCCGACCCGCCTAATAAATGGGTTGACCCTACCCGACCCGACTCATTTGGTAAAAGGATCAAGTCGGGTTATAAGTACAAACCCAAACCCGACCCGTTTAATAAATAGTCGGGTCAACCCGTTTAGGTCAAACCCAAATCCACTAACTTCGAGTCTGGGTCGGATCGAGTCAAGGATTGCCACCCCTAGTCTCAACACCTTTTAACCCCAATGTTAATCGAAATCCCAATTAACCAGGGTTGACAATTTTTTGGGGGTTAATGTGTCAAAGGTCCTTGACAACAAACATTTTCGCTGACAAGGACCGGAAACAAATAGGCTTAGCATTAGGTCCTTGGTCCACGAATTGGTTTGGTGTAAAGGACCGAGATTTTCACCGAATCCCCAAAACACCTTATTTGTTTCTCTTGAGCAAGGTCGCGGAGGCAGGGACGAGCAGCCGTGTTGGAGAAGGGCACGAGCAGTAGAGGTGGCGGTGGAGACAACAGCGGCATCCGAGTCGTTGTTGCTCGAGATTAATTTAATTAGAGCAAGTTCCTTCGTTGGCATCTAATTCACAAGTAAGATGATCGTTTGAAGAATCCTCGATGAACGAGATCCAACATCGAGAAGTTCCTAGTAAGAAAGCCTTGAATCAGTCGCAAAGAAGCTTAATAGGAAGCCCGAGGGGGGCCTCAGCAATTAGGGCACCCACAGGTTGATCAGCAATAGCAGTCCGTCAAAAAATAACATCGATCAACACTTCAGGGTGGGTGCCGACAAGCTGAAATAGCAAGGGGTGCCCCAATGACAAATTAGCAACGTGGGGGTGCCTTTATTGGGCCTTTAACATGGGAATTATTTCTTGTGTTTTTGTTTCACGCGATCAAAACAGAGGGAGGGGGCAAGCTTCACATTTCACGTAGAAAAGGTGCACTGGCTCCATTCTTCACACGGGGAAAACACTAGAGTTGAGAGGGCTGCCGCGCGGAGAAAGGAGAAAGGAAAGAAAGAGGGGGACAAGGTTGATGCCTCTTCTTTCCCTTCGTCTCTTTTTCTTCATGCTTCGCCTTTTCTCACTTCTTTGCCTTTTCTTCTTTCACGAAAGATCTTGAGAGATTGGAAGATAGATAAAAAGGAGGGGGGGTAGGTATCACCACCTAGAGGTTTCGTGAGGCATTATCAACAAAGAGATATTGCATCCTTCAACAGCAACACAAGTTTGTAAACACAATTTTAATTAATCATGCATAAAACATGAAAAAAGGCCTGAGGAGCTATAAATAACCCACCACA
This sequence comes from Chamaelirium japonicum, assembly GCA_947650365.1. Taxonomy (NCBI): domain Eukaryota; kingdom Viridiplantae; phylum Streptophyta; class Magnoliopsida; order Liliales; family Melanthiaceae; genus Chamaelirium; species Chamaelirium japonicum. Next base: position 51,627,423 of record OX393552.1, on the reverse strand, counting down.
GCAGTATATAATTACCCCACAGTCAATGTGGGACTAAACGAAACCAATAAAAGCCAAACCAGACAGGCTTAAATAATTAATAATGAAATACTTTGACAATTAATAATTAATACTTTGAAAATAAATTAATAAATAATGAAATAAATAACTAAACCCCAACATATGGGCCTAACATCATCCAAGCCAAAGAGAAACGGGGTATGTCCATCCTCCAATGCCGACAACCGTAGACACGTGTGATATGAGGCCTGATACCCTTATCATTATTGTTCTATCTCTTAGATCTGTAATTAAAGTTAATATCATGGATTGAACATTTCGACCGAAATACCAAAATTTAAATCAAATATTTCGGTTTCGGTCGAGACCGAAACAAAAGGTTGGTGTGAAACCCAATTTCGATCGATTTCGGTTAAATTTTGAACAATTCTGGTTTCTGATTTTGGTACCAATTTAAAGGTTGGTGTTAAACCCAATTTCAATTGATTTCGATTAAATTTTGAACAATTTTGTTTCTGATTTTGGAACCGAAACTGGTACTATAAATTTCGATCCATTTCGATTAATTACGGTTTCAAAACAGGGAATGTAAATTTTGACTTTCGACCAATTTCGATCAATTTTGATCGAAATTTCAGTTTCGGTCCCAACTAAAACCAGACATGAAATCAAAATCACAGACCATGGTTAATACCTATTCGAGAACTTTATTCTGGCTACCAGACTCATCGGAACTTTGAGCCTTTTCACTTTCCTTGAATTGCTAGTTTGAAAAGTTCCCTCACATTACACGAGCCTAACATTGGGTTACTCATCCTTTTGAGCTTTGGTTTAATCTATGAAAACCCGCGCATGCTAATTGAAGAAATCGGTTAATAAAAGACCTTCCCTAATCCTTCGGGAAGTTCTACCTTCCCAAACGACTTTCGTTTAATATTTTAAATTTGTTTGATCTGTAGGACTGCTACTTAGGATCAGGGGAGTCTAGTCAAGAATCTTAGGATCATGAGAGACTCATCGGAACTTTGAGCCTTTTCACTTTCCTTGAATTGCTAGTTTGAAAAGTTCCCTCACATTACACGAGCCTAACATTGGGTTACTCATCCTTTTGAGCTTTGGTTTAATCTATGAAAACCCGCGCATGCTAATTGAAGAAATCGGTTAATAAAAGACCTTCCCTAATCCTTCGGGAAGTTCTACCTTCCCAAACGACTTTCGTTTAATATTTTAAATTTGTTTGATCTGTAGGACTGCTACTTAGGATCATGGGAGTCTAGTCAAGAATCTTAGGATCATGAGTCTAGTCAAGAATCGTAAGACTCCAGGATCGTGGGAGTTTAATTGGGATTTTGCTGACTTGAGAGTCTACAATGGGAGTTGGATCGATTTTTGATCATATGCAATGTTTTAAAAGTGCTAAGCGGACCTAAAGTGGTAGGGGAGTTTCAAGGCATTAAGGCGCAAGGCAGATGCCCAAAGATTGAAACATCCAAAATTTTATAAAATATTTTACTTAAAATTTGCATAACTATTATGCTTGCAATGTCATTCTTCTTCCAGGAGTTCACAATGGGCCCATTCTAAATTTATTTGATCTTCGTTTACATCAACACTAAACCTTAATTCCCAGAAGCCGTTCAAACTCTTAGTTATTTTAATTGGGATTACTAAATTGCAAAATATTAGTGATCCCGTTTGCATATTCATCAATTGGAGAGTCAGCCCCGAATCACTTCATTTATAAGGTCATCTCGCCTAATTTCTTGGTAAAATCATTTTGATCCCCTAGGAGTTTTGGAATTTGATGAAATTTGGCGAGGGTGTTGTCTAGGGGTAAGATGATCATCCTCACCAATTTTCATCAAATTCCAAAACTTCTAGGGCCATCAAATGGTAGAAGCTTTATCTACCGTCCGCAGTCACCGTTAATTTTGTTTCTACCATTTGATGATCCTAGAAGTTTTGGAATTTGATGAAATTAGTGAGGATGATCATCTTACCCTAGACAACACCCTCACCAAATTTCATCAAATTCCAAAACTCCTAAGAAAATCAAAATGAGCATAGCTCATTTTCTCCACCCGCAGCTCACTGTAACATTCCTCTCTCTCTCTCTCCCTCTCTCTCTCTCTCTATATATATATATATAGAGAGAGAGAGAGAATATATATATATATATATAGAGAGAGAGAGAGAGAGAGAATACGGGGGTATAGGTTGGCGGCCTATTTCGACGAAATGAGCCACCGCCCATTTGACACCCCAATGAGTATTAGAATATGCTGATTTTTTGTGAGCATAAGCAACTTACCTTAGATAGCACACCCACAAAAAATCAGCACATTTTAAAACTTTTAGAGGCATCAAATGTTATATTTCAGATTAACGGTTACAAGTTACAACAGACGTTCGATAAAACTTCTAACATTTGATGCCCCTATGAGTTTTAGAATGTGCTGATTTTTTGTGGGTGTTCTATCTAAGATAAGGTGCTTATGCTCACAAAAAAAATAGCACATTCTAAAACTCCTAAGGGATTCAAATTGGTGGCTCCCCATTTCGCCAAAATAGATTGGCAGCTCATTTCTCTCTCTCTCTCTCTCTCTCTCTCTCTCTCTCTCTCTCTCTCTATCTATCTATCTATCTATATATATATATATAGAGAGAGATATATATATATATATATATATATATATATATATATAGAGAGAGAGAGAGAGAGAGAGAAATGCTATAATGCGATAAATGCGGCACCGCACCGCTGCGTGCATGCGATGCACGCAGCGCGTACATCAGACGGCTGCGGTGCAATGCCGCACGTACCGCATGCTGGATTATAGCATGCCCTATATATATATATATATATATATATATATATATATATATATATATAGGGCTGAAACGGATAATTTATATATAATTATTAAAGCAAAGAAGTTTAAGATTGGTGCTATAAACCTAGATATCACAATCTGAATAGTTGGTTTGAACAAAATCAACAAAGCCATATTTATCCTTACACCAAAAAATACATATTACTGGATCTCGATCCCCTATATTACAGTTCCTACTTTAAAATGAAATAAAATAAGGGGAAAACAAAATCAACAAAGCCATATGTGTCGTACAAGAAAATGGGGCTGCAAAACAAAGCCCAGATACATGAGTGTCATTTTGGCACATATTAAAAACAAAAGGCTGCATTCTCTAATATCTATAAAAAGGATGTTTGTTATTCCACATCTTAAAGCAGAAAACCAACAAACAAGAAACACAACCAACAAACAAGAAACACAACCAACAAACAAGAAACATGTTTCAAACTATTAAAGCAATCTAGACCAATGGATCTCTTGGTAGTCAGTACTTGCATGAGACTGAAAAATGAGAAGAAGACTGTAAGTGAATCTCCATATCAAATAGGATAGAAGAACAGCGCACAATGCACATATACTCTCTTTGTTTACCTCCATCTAATCCTTATACAAGGGTCTGTAGAGGGATCAATTACCCCCAATCACAAAGTGGCAGCTAGCATGCAGCCAAAGGATAGGCGCAAACCACCTTCTCAAAATTTAAAGATTTAACGGATTGGTCAGAGACCCAACACCTTCAACAATCTAAACACATATACCATGCCATTTTTGCCCTATTGGGAAGATCAGCACCCTTAAACCTCAAGACACTAAGTGAAGCCTTCGCCTACTAAACATGCTTATCTTCTTGCTATTAAACATGTTCAATAATGACGATAACAGTAATTTTGAAACAGTACTTAGCAAATCAAAACGACCATACGATCATATGCACCTCCTATATTGACAAACTTCACTTTGCATTTTGTCAGAACAAACTCTGAATAATGATTTTACAGCCGCATTTTTTAAGGTCACCCTTAACCTTCTAAAGGGCTGCTCTAAGTATCAAATACCATCTTGTTCTATGCGGAACAGGGGAAACGGCACAATTTGATTTATGGGACAGCACAGCAATATACTAAATAATCATAGGAAGAAGAGAGGGATCAACAAAAAAATACCCTAGAAATCAAAACCGATTTCCTTACACAAGTAAGAACAATAACCACATAAGATAAAAGTCCAGAAGACTATCATCTTATGCAGGGAAAAATACAAATACTACCAGATGATTTAATGATGGGTACAGTTCTGAGTATCTTCCTCTTGAGTCTTGACTTGTATGCATGTTAGATACATAAGTAAGATCCATAAGATATTCAGTATAACGACCATGATTGTTCAAGATTGATACAAGATGACCAGTAGACCATACAAAAATCAGCAAAAGGCATCAATCAACAATGTGAAGACTAGAAAGCCAGAAAATTTTCCAAATGGACATGATAACAAACCCACACAATATACACGGTGCAGCAATAAAATGGCCATAAAATAATCATATTCCCATTTGAACATATTATGCGCACATTATAGGCATCGATATAATCACCAAAATCTCCGACTTGTTGAAAAAATTGAGTTTTACACACAAACTTAACATAAGCCAAAAATTATTGATGGTTACTGTGATTTTTCAACTCACCAGAATAGCTGCTTTTTATCGTGACCTTCTCAAAAAGTTGCACACAATTCGATGACTTGTGATTATGAATCATCAGAAAATAAAGAGAACATAACAACAAAGGATGATGCAAATTTGGGATTTAATGGTCATGATAAGTTGGAATCTTTATATTTTTATCAATGACTTGAACATATTGGGTTTCGTAATATTTATTTTGGCATTATGTTAATATTTATGTAGTTTTGTCGATGAATTTAATTGGGATGTGCATGTTGTTTTGGTTGATGGCTTGTCGGCTAATATTATTATATTTATATTTGTGAATTATGAATGTCGTACTTGCTTAAAGATAGCCAAAAGGTTAAAGTGAACCATTAATAGATTACATAACTATATATTACTCTGCTTTTAACTCTTGAAGTTTCTCTTCTTTTTTTTCCCAGAGTGTGACAACTTTCACCCTAGCTGGTTAAATCCTGAACCCAGTCTTTTCCCCAAATTTTCCTCATTTTTATTCCTAAATTTCAGATTTTCATCGATTTTCCACGAGATGTGCACGAGACGAATTATTGCCGAACTCGAACTTGGTGACTGGTGCATAACATTGGTGCAAACCTAGGATGTACCAATACTTCGAACAAGTGTCGTACCGTATCAGATACTTCCCGATACTCCGATACGGCGGGATACGTATCCAATGGACCAATACGGCTAGAAAGTATCGGTATTTTTTTAAAAAAAAGAACCGATACGCCAAGGATACAGGACCGATACACTGGGAATACGGGACTAATAAGCCGGGGATACTGGACCGATACACCGGAATACATATTGATGACAATGTTCGGATATAGGTCTAAATTCCATTCGTAACCATTTGCTTAACGATATGATTTATATGTTTTGTTTTTGGATGATGCATGTGACACTAACTTTTTATTTTGTAACAGATAATGAATGTCAGTGTTTTTCGCTAACATTTTGTAATGAACGATGAATTTGATACTTGCATAATGTTGTTAGTGTTACTTTTTTGTAATGGATGAATGTGACACTAGCTTTGAATTTTTGGGTTGTATTGGATGTAAATCATGTAATGAATAATGAACATGGTCATATTTAATTTTTAACCTATTCACTATTCACATTCTAGCACAAAAATAATAATAATAATTATTATTATTATTATTATATTAAATTACAAACGTATCCCTATCGTACCACGTATCCTAGTTTTTTTAAAATCCACGTATCGCCATAATCCATATCCCCGTATCTGTATCCCAGTATCCATATCGGTGCTTCCTAGGTGCAAACACATAAATGACGGTAACATTTCATGTTATCAACAAGATTAATGAACTTCAATGGATCGAAAATGTAAATATAAAATTATATGAAGCTTCGACGCACATCCATGTTTCAATTTGAGCAAATTTTGAAATATTGTTTTGTGGATAGAATGAGAAGTCTAACTGCATACGAGCACTAAAAAACAAAGTAATAGGCAGAGCATGGAGGCTTGTTACTTGAGTTTGCAGATCATCCCCAGTTACGATATTTCCAACAGTACGAAGAGCAGGGATAAGCACTGAAGGAGATGGGTGACTGAAAAGACAAGAATTTGGTATAAGAGATGATTTTATAAATTTAGAAACCAATGCATGGCAGGAAAACAAAATGCAAGGGAAAGAAGAATAGTTATAAAAGAAAAGTAACACATACAGAAGCAGTTCAACAAGCCGAGGGCAGACGCCCGCTTCAATCACTGCTTGAATCTTGTCATTTGTCCCGTCAGATAAATATGAAAGCGCCCAGCATGCATCAGTTAGAACTTCCTCATCATTCGTATGAATGAGGCGCTCGAGCGCTGGAAGAGCAGGCTTTACCTGCTCAAAAAGAAACATGCCACTTAGATATATACACAGAAACCTTATAGATATTGCAACCTAACAACAAAAACATAAAGCTGAAAAACAAACCTGCTCAAAAGGTGGTTGTGGCTTTCCTCTACAAAAATTTGATAAAGTCCAAGTAGCATTCCTCAGCATAGAGAGCTTTGCATGCTCATTTAATTGTGCCAGTAGTGGCATCAATGCACCGCTTGCAAGGACAAGATCTCGGCACTTTGGGGAATCACCAGCAACATTACCCAACGCCCACACAGCCTGCAATATAAAACAAACATCTCAATAACCGACTGGCCAACCTATGCAAATATAGCTGATAAGGGTACTTCCTAAAACCAATGTTATAGAATTAATTCCATATTTACCATTTATGATAATCATATAAGTGATAAGTAATAATCTCCAAAATAAAAATAAACTTTGGAGGAACCCACTTGGTTCCAAGGTCTGTACCAAAACTAATCTCCATATATCAAATAAATAGTAATACCTTCTTATTTTCTAAAAAGGATATTTCATATTCCATTTACCATAATGACAAGGATATTCTTACATAGGTAGTATTAATATATGCACTATAGTTGCATTTCTCAAAATCGTCACATTTTTTACAAAATAGCTGCCTGTTATATAAATACTCGACTTTGCAAACAATAAAAATAAAACAAGAGAAAGAGGTACATGTGAGCATGCTCAATGCATTGCTTTATCAAGTTACTTGTGCATTCAAAACTTAATTTTTGGGTAAAGATGTCAATAGTCATTGTCATAATAATGTCTAGTAACTTCTATATGTAATAATTTTTTGTTTCCACCATGATTATTAGCTATTGGAAGGGTTATCATACCTGCTCTCGGACATCATCACTGGGAGAAGCAAGAAGCTTCACAAAAATCGGCACAGCCCCGTGATCAATCACAACCCTGGTGTTCTCCGAAGTTCCCGAGGCAATGTTGGTAAGTGCCCAAGCGGCCTCAAACTGCCGAACGGTTCGAAATACATAAAATGTTTGAAAAATGAGGGCAGAAACATTGAGATCATACATGAAAGACTTCAAGAAGTATATTTCTGATTCAGACCTGAAGTTGGGGGAAATCCTCCCTTATAAGGAACTCCACAAATCGCGGTACAACACCAGCTTGGATGACCTCCTCGATTGGAGGACTTCGTTCTGACAAAGATTATGAGTTGCAAATACTGTGATTGATTTAAAAAATAAAGAAGGGAATTAGGAAATTTGATAGAGATGAATGATCGGATACCTATTGACAGCAATTTTCGGAACTGTGTGGTTGCTTCAAGCTGCAGAGTGGTATCTTCCGAATAGACCCCTGCCACCATCGCTGGAAGGCTCTCCAACTGAGGCTCACAACAAGGGAAAAAGCATGAGATCCAAATCCAAAACCCTAGCCCTAATCCGACAAATATATCAAAAAAGCAGGAAACAGAAAAGCCAAGGTTTCCAAATGAACACAGATCGCAGGCCGAAACCCCAAGAGATCACGTCCGGCCATCCGATCTGCCGATCGGAACCCTAGAACTAGGGTTCGTGAAGGGGTAGGGGGGGGGATCACCTTCTTCTCGATGCCGGAGGCGTGGGTTGAGGCGGGGAAGGACATGGCTTGCATGCCCTCCCGCCTTTTCTTCAGGAGGCTCTCCTCCCTCCGGTTCTTTCGGATCTCCACCATGTTGTCCTCCCTCCGCCGCCGGCCCTCCTCCGCGTCCACGGCGACCTTGTACCTGTTGCGGCGGACCTCCGCCCTCTCGCTCGGCCTAAGAGACATGGCGGCCTTCCTCCTTCGCCAACTGAGAGAAACCCTAAAAAGAGAGGAAGAAGAACCCGAGCGGCGGAGTGCGATACCGAAGAACGGGAATACGAGTTTCTTTTCTCTTTTTTTTTTTAAATTTTTTTGAGAGGAAAAACAGTGGAAACAACAATAAAAAATAACCCTTTTATAAACCCGACTTCTGCTTTCTATTGATACCCCCGATAGGTTCCAAAATGCCATTGGTATCCTTCGTGCATGACCCTCCAAAATGAAGAGGGGATCCACACATCATTATCAAACGCACTCTTAGGAATAAACCAAATGTAAGAACCTTTATCGATCAGTATCTTGCCACGATGGGACGGTGTTATTCCACATGTCATTATCAAACACATTTTGATGCAGAAACCAAGTATAAGATCCCCTGATCAATCAGTATATTGCCATGATCAAGCGATGTTATTCCATGCGTCGTTATCAAGTGCACCCTGGTGTAGAAATCAAGTAGCAAAGTACATGATACGTGCCCCGTTGCTAGTCTAATCGACCGACAACTCGCCTCGATCAACTAGCGTGCAAAGGCACATACTTCGTACTCATTAGCAGTTAGATTGATCAGGGCCGAGACCCAACCATCTGACCTATAAAGGTATATGCTATGTGCCCCATGTTGGGTATTCTACTCTATGAATACAATCAAACGATGACTAACATAATGTAGAGATGAAACAAATCTAGTGCAAAACAAATTGAACAATCTAAAGGGGTTTAGCATGCAAGGTTGAACACAACAATCAAACAAGGTTTAGGTTGTCCTAAGGTTGTCTACAGATATGGCAAAGAGGTGGAAGAAGGAAGAAGAACAAGGTACTTAGCAGTTGTCGAGGCTTGTGCTAGCACAATGCCCTGAAAGCTATTTCGCCGCCTCGGTAGGTGCTTCAAGGCCTCCGACGAACGCTCCCCAGGGTACAACGACTGGACTCCTCTTCAGCACCGAAGGGAACCCCTTTTGGACTCTCAGCGTACTCCAGACACTCCAGACAAGAGAGAACGAGAAAGAAAAGAGAAAGTGAAGAGAGCTCTTAGCTTGGTGTCTTTCTGACTTCACCGGACCCTCTCTTATATAGAGGTCCTTAGCCATAACGTCCCCACACTCTCAGCCATTGCATGCAACGCACTGATGAGCATTCACTGCTCTGTCAAGTGAAACGGTTGCATGTGACAGTGCAGAGGTCCAGGTTCAATGAACCTAGCTCAGCCTCGTGAATAGTGTAACGGAAGAAATAAATCTCCATTAAACATTAAAAAATTAAAACCCAGTGTAAAACAAGGCCCGAAGCCCGAAGACCATTCGCGTCCACGCGGCTCGCGGCCTCGGCCTCGGCCCGGCCCGGCTCGGCTCGGCGCGCGCGCGCGCGTGTGTGGTGGGCTATGGCCTGGCTCTTGGGAAGCTACAAAGCCCAATGAAAGGAGTTCCATTAAAAACGCATTAAAAGATCTCCCCACGGGCAATATGGGACTAAACCAAAAACCGGTTTTTTCATTATTCTATCAAAACCAATTTTTGTAACAATCCCCCACAATAATGAAAATATCGAAAACCAAATTGAAAGAAGTAGTCTGGAGTACTTATAAAAGTATGTATAGACATAAGGTGTCTTTCGACTTGAACCTTTGCTTAGTGTAGACTGCAGGACCTACTAGCTGACAGTGAACTTACGTCTTGAACTGTACAGCTATATATTGTAAGTCTAGTTGACAAGTCTCACCCATACTTTCATATACATCATAGAGTCCCATGCGGTTGTGCTCTTTATGGCCATGAGCCTTCCCCAGTTTTCTTGAGTGTTCTAGAGAATTAGCCTCAATTCTCATAGAAGCGGCCACACTTCTACACTCATATAGGTGCTTACTAACAAGAGTGCTCTGTATCTATACACCCCACTGGTATGCCAGCTATAGTTAGCATTAAGAGTCTAAAACTCAGCCTCTCAGCGATACAGAATGTACTATCACATCATAGGGAGGGGAGAATTTGATAGCACCCCCACAAATCCCTCGAATAACTTGTTTTCCCATTGAACCTCGATTTTGGGATCTCCAATCACGTAGGTTGGGTTACCGTTATCGGAGACTTATTCGTTTATAGGCCTCAGCCCCATCCCCCTCGATGTACTTAGAACTAACTCTCTAGCTAGTCCTTTAGTTAAGGGATCTGCTAAATTATCTTTTGACCTAATATAGTCAATAGTAATTATCCCATCTTTCAACATCTGTCGAACAGTGTTATGTCTACGACGAATATGTCGTGACTTTCCATTATAGGAGTTATTCCTGGCCCTCATTATAGCTGCTTGGCTATCACAATGAATTGGGACAGCAGGAATAGGCTTTGGCCAAAAAGGAATATCCATAATGAGATTCCTTAGCCATTCACCCTCTTCACTAGCTTTATCTAGTGCTATGAACTCCGACTCCATAGTGGATCGGGCAATGCATGTTTGTTTGGATGATTTCCAACAAATTGCACCCCCTCCAAGGGTAAACACATACCCACTAGTGGATTTGGTTCCTGAGGAATCCGCAATCCAATTAGCATCGCTGTATCCTTCTAGGACAGCTGGATACCTACTATAGAAAATGCCATAATCTAATGTATGTTTTAAGTACCTTAGAACTCGGATTAGAGCATCCCAATGCTCTTGGTTAGGGTTAATAGTGTATCTACTAAGTCTACCTATCGCATAGGCAATATCGGGTCTCGTGCAGTTCATGATATACATGAGACTGCCAATTACCCTAGAATATTCTAGTTGTGATACACTAGGCCCTAAATTCTTCTTCAGGTGTACTGAAGGATCATATGGCGTTCTAGCAGGTAGACAATCAATATGACCGAACTTCCTAAGCACTTTCTCGATATAGTGAGATTGAGATAGAGTTATGCCATTGGAATCTCTCTTAATTTTGATTCCAAGAATGACATCTGCAGCTCCTAAGTCTTTCATATCAAAGTGCCTACTCAGGAAGTCCTTGGTCTTGACCACTACTTCTAAGTTGGTTCCAAAGATCAACATATCATCTACATAGAGACATATGACCACACAAGTCAAGTTATTGACCTTAGTGTAGATACATTTATCTGATTCATTAATTCTGAAACCACTTGAAGTTAACACATGGTCAAACTTCTCGTGCCATTGTTTTGGAGCCTGTTTGAGACCATAAAGAGATTTCTTTAGTCTACAAACCTTCTGCTCTAAACCTTGCACTACGAAGCCTTCTGGCTGATCCATATAGATCTCTTCCTCTAATTCACCATTCAGGAATGCAGTCTTTACATCCATCTGGTGAATCACAAGGCTATGGATAGCGGCTATGGCTATAAGCACCCTAATGGATGTAATCCGGGTCACAGGAGAGTAAGTGTCAAAGAAGTCCACTCCCTCTCGTTGCCTATAGCCCTTTGCTACTAACCTAGCCTTATATCTCTCTATAGATCCATCTGCCCTAAGCTTCTTCTTGAATATCCATTTACACCCAACAGTTTTGCAACCAGGAGGAAGCTCCACTAACTCCCAGGTGTTGTTGGATGTTATGGATTCAAGTTCACTATTTACAGCTTCCTTCCAAAAGATGGAGTCAGCTGAGGTCATGGCTTCATTATAACTAGTTGGATCCTCTTCCACTAGATATGTAATGAAGTCAGGCCCAAATGAAGTACCAGTCCTAGCTCGCTTGCTCCTTCTAGGTTCGATCTCTTCATTATCTGAAGAGTCATCCCTCTGTCTAGGAGCAGGCCTCTCAAGCGTACTGGGCTCTTGAGGTTTTTCAGACCTCTCTCTATAAGGAAACCGATTTTCAAAAAATTCGGCATCCCTAGTCTCGATGATGGTATTATCATCTATGTATGGGTTTTCAGAATGGATTACTAAAAACCTATACGCACTACTGTTCTGGGCATATCCTATGAATACAGAGTCAACTGTTTTAGGACCTAGCTTGGTCCTCTTAGGGTTAGGTATGGATACCTTCGCTAAACAACCCCACACTTTGAGGTATTTATAGGATGGCTTCCTACCTCTCAGAATCTCATAAGGAGTCTGCTCAGATTCCTTAAATGGGATTCTATTAAGAACATGTGCTGCTGAGAGCACAGCTTCCCCCCACAGGTTCGTAGGTACCCCTGAACTGATCATCATGGCATTGACCATGTCTTTTAAGGTCCTGTTCTTCCTCTCAGCTACTCCATTAGACTGAGGGGAATATGGAGCAGTAGTCTGATGAATTATACCGTTGTCTTCACAAAATTTAGTGAATTCTCCGGACTCATATTCACCTCCTCTGTCCGACCTAAGGACTTTGATCCTCTTCCCTAACTGGTTTTCTATCTCAGACTTATAGGATTTAAACTTGGACAAGCTCTCGTCCTTACTCTTAAGGAGAAAGATTGAACAATGTCTGGAACAATCATCAATAAATGTGATGAAGTACTTGTTCCCTCCTCTCGTAGTGTAACCTTTAAGGTCGCACACGTCTGAGTGGATCAAGTCTAGGGTTTCTAGGCTACGCTCTACACTCTTAAAAGGTTTCTTGGCATATTTAGCCTCTACGCATATGCCACACTTTCCATTTGAGGATGGAACACATTTAGGTACACTACCTAAGTTAACTAACCTTTTAAGGGTTTTAGAGTTAACGTGTCCTAGTCTAGCATGCCACAGATCAAAAGAATCACACAAGTAAGCAGAAGAAGATATTTTATTATCATTATTGAAAGAGGTTACATTGAGCTTAAATAAGCCTTCATCAAGATAACCCTTTCCCACAAAAGACCCTCCCTTAGTCAGGACAAATTTGTCCGACTCAAATACAAGCTTGTAGCCCTTCTTGCTCAGCATTGCTCCGGAGACCAGATTCTTCCGGATGTCTGGGACGTGAAGCACCTCCTTCAGAGTCAGAAGATTTCCAGAGGTGAACTTCAGAGTCACATTCCCTTTCCCAGCAACTTGAGCAACTGAGGAGTTCCCCATGTACAGCGACTCGCCTTCTTCTGCAGGTGTGTAGGTGGAGAAGCAGCTCTTCGACCCACATATATGTCGGGTAGCTCCCGTATCCACCCACCAGTCTGCAAGGTTGCTGACTAGGTTGACCTCCGTCACCACTGCCGAGAAGTAGCCGCTCTGTGCCACGTTCGCCTCGGACTTGTTCTTCGGCCGATTAGCTGCATTGAAGCGGCACTCCTTAGCCAGGTGACCTGGCTTGCCACAAACGAAGCAGTCTCCCCTCGGCTTCTTTTTGAACTGGGGCTTGGATTGCTTGTTCTTCTCCCAGGGCTTAGGAGCAAGAGCCTTCTTTTTGGAAGACTTCCCCTCCACGAGGTTGGCCTTTCCTTTCATCATAGAGGCTCGCTCCCTTTGCTCAGACACTCGATTGTCCTCCTCTATACGGATTCGGACAACAAGGTCTTCCAGGGTCATCTCCTTCCTCTTGTGCTTCAAACTGTTCTTATAATCCTTCCATGAGGGAGGCAACTTCTCTATGATAGTTGCAACTTGGAATCCCTCGCAGATTTTGTACCCCTCAGCAATGACCTCATGGATGATAATCTGTATCTCCTCAAGTTGGGAGACTACAGATTTCCCATCTTCCATTTTGAACTCTAGCAGCTTCTCGACCACAAATTTCTTCGACCCGGCGTCCTCTGTGGCGTACTTCTTCTCTAAGGAGTTCCACAGGTCTTTTGCGGACTTGCAGGTGAAGTAAACATCATATAGGTCGGGGACAAGGCAGTTGAGGATATAGTTCCTACACAGATAATCCTGCCTCTCCCAGGAGTCTAAGTCGGTTTGGTTAGATGAGCCATCATCCTTAGAGATAAGGGTAGGCTTCTCGGAAGAGATAAGGTCGACAACCTTAAGGACAGTCAGATAGAACCTAAGTTTCATCTGCCATCTCTTAAAGTTCTTCCCATCGAATGGTTCAGGTTTCTCACTAGACTTGCTAGGTTTCCTCTCCATCTCAGTAGTCATCTAGGAAGAGTTCCTTTTGAATTTTTAAAAATTTGACGGCCAGGTCAGCTCCAGGAAGGAGGTGGAGCACTTGGCTCGCTTAAGTACCAAGCTTCCTAGGGCAATTTAATGCCGGTTTGTCAAGCTTTCCTCGACACCGTCAAACTTATGAAAAATCAAAGGAATTCTAACAGGTAACAAGAGACTAGATCTAAACACTCTCGTATTGGATCTAGATCTAACCGGAATAGAATAGAACGAAGAAAATAGCTTTCAGTTGTTGGGTATTCTACTCTATGAATACAATCAAACGATGACTAACATAATGTAGAGATGAAACAAATCTAGTGCAAAACAAATTGAACAATCTAAAGGGGTTTAGCATGCAAGGTTGAACACAACAATCAAACAAGGTTTAGGTTGTCCTAAGGTTGTCTACAGATATGGCAAAGAGGTGGAAGAAGGAAGAAGAACAAGGTACTTAGCAGTTATCGAGGCTTGTGCTAGCACAATGCCCTGAAAGCTATTTCGCCGCCTCGGTAGGTGCTTCAAGGCCTCCGACGAACGCTCCCCAGGGTACAACGACTGGACTCCTCTTCAGCACCGAAGGGAACCCCTTTTGGACTCTCAGCGTACTCCAGACACTCCAGACAAGAGAGAACGAGAAAGAAAAGAGAAAGTGAAGAGAGCTCTTAGCTTGGTGTCTTTCTGGCTTCACCGGACCCTCTCTTATATAGAGGTCCTTAGCCATAACGTCCCCACACTCTCAGCCATTGCATGCAACGCACTGATGAGCATTCACTGCTCTGTCAAGTGAAACGGTTGCATGTGACAGTGCAGAGGTCCAGGTTCAATGAACCTAGCTCAGCCTCGTGAATAGTGTAACGGAAGAAATAAATCTCCATTAAACATTAAAAAATTAAAACCCAGTGTAAAACAAGGCCCGAAGCCCGAAGACCATTCGCGTCCACGCGGCTCGCGAGCCGCGGCCTCGGCCCGAGCCCGAGCCCGTGCCCGGCCCGGCTCGGCTCGGCGCGCGCGCGCGCGTGTGTGGTGGGCTATGGCCTGGCTCTTGGGAAGCTACAAAGCCCAATGAAAGGAGTTCCATTAAAAACGCATTAAAAGATCTCCCCACGGGCAATATGGGACTAAACCAAAAACCGGTTTTTTCATTATTCTATCAAAACCAATTTTTGTAACACCCCATACCTGATTTGATTAACAAATGTCTCATCTCGATCAACCAGTGTTCAAAGGCATATGTTCTATACTTCGAAATAAGTTAGTCTGGTCGGGGCCTCGCCCTGATTATCTAACTCTCAAAAGTACCGACCAGGTGGTACTATTCTACATACCATTTCAGCACTCTGGAGCAAGTACCAAGCACAAAAGTCTGATCTGGCAAAAGATCGGACTCTCAAGAACAAGACCGATCTTGCAGAAGATTGGGTTTTCCTGAATATGTAGCAGCATAAACTCGGTCTCTTCCCCTTCCTTGGGTCCAAACAACCGATCATCACCTTTCTCAATAGCCGACAGTTGCAAATCAGTCAGGGGGTGGTCGATACAGTCGATCAAATCCAATTTGTCCAAAATTTCACACACTGAGGGTCGGTCCAACTTAGTCGATGCATGCAATCTCCCACGACATGATATTCAGCACTACAGATAGTTAGTTGACGATCAGCAGTCGATCTTTCGGGCACGATCGATCTTTCGGTAGTGACCGATCACCCATGATTCAAAGTAATTTCTGTAAGATATAGCCAGAATGGCTAATCTCCATAACCTTGATCGATCGAGAATAACCGATCGATTAGAAGAAGTCGATCGGCCAAAGGAACTAGATCGGCCAAAATCCCATAGAATCAGGCGGAATACAAGGGTTTGGAGTCACCCCTGAACTTTGATCGGCTGACAATAATCGATCAGCTAGCAAAAGTCGATCGGTATGAGGCACCAGATCGGCCAAAATCGTATAGGAATGAGCGGGATACAAGGGTTTAGTGGTTGATCCCCTAAACCTTGATCGGTTGACAACAACCGATCAGCTAGCATAAGTTGATCATCCATATGCACCAAATCAACCAAAATATCATATGATCCAGCGGAATACAAGGGGCTTGTGGCCGATCTCCCAAACCTTGACTAGCTGACAATAACCGATTGGCTAGCAGAAATTGATCGGTCAGAGCAGCAGATCAACCAAAATCCCATAGGATCGGGCGAAATACAAGAGTTTGTGGCTAATTCCATGGACCTTGACCAGTTCACAATAGTTGATCGACCACCCTCATATAGCCTTTAACCTTAGGTCTCAGTTCTCAGCCTCAACTCTCGGACTCAGCCTTAGCCCTCAACCAATCAGCTACCATCCATCGGCCGGCTACCGGTAACCGATTGAACAAGCCTTGGCCGAGGGCCGACCATCTTCGTCCATGCACTCAACACTGGATGGCCTTCGGCAGGCTCCGGTATATGCCTCCCCAAGGATGTGAGGCTATTAGTTGACGACACAAGGTTAGGTCAGTTAGACTTTGTGGATAATCTACGAGTGTAGATTCACGGCTAACGACATGCAATGACATATGGAGGCAGCTTCAACTTTACACCAAGGATCCTAGCCAGCTAGGTGATCACCTGGCTAACTAGGAGGGAGTTACTATGGGTGTAAATTTTGGCTAAAGCATTTATAGAACCACGATGTACAGCCCAAATGGGGCCATGAGGATAGGTTGGAGCTCAACAGCCCACTAGGGACCCACGAGGACAACTTAGTGGCCCAACAGTATGTCAGATATATAAATAGCAAGGTCGACATAAGTAGAATGATCTAGTTCATTCAATCCTTTTGTTCCTCGCAAATTCCAGAGTTACAGAGCCCGAATTTAGAGCATATAGGCTTTCAACAACCACTCATATGGTACGGAGTGGATTTTAGGACCTTTTCTCGATCTTATTCTACCCCCTATCTTTTCCTTTTTCTTTTTTTCTGTTTGCTTGTATAAGAACTCCTCGTCCCCGTCAAGAAAGTAGCTTTGTATTTTTCAGAGATAATGCAATTAAAGGTTGCGTCTTACTACATGGAAACATAGGTTATGACTAAAGATCGATATTAAATCTTTGTCTAATCTCTACTCTCAGCTCTCAACTCTCTATATTATTCTAATTGATTGATTATTAGCGAAAATCACACGTTGGAAATGAATCCCTCATATGTTCTTCTCAAAAACAACAGGAGTGGGAGTCAAAGTAAGCATATCGGCATAAAGTATTTTGCTTTTTCAGTTGAACAAACAGCTGGTAAAGTGTTGGTTAAGGATATTGGTATAGAGCTTATAGTTGTTGATCCATTGACCAATGGGTTACCACGTATTCAGTATAAAGGCCATGTGGATCGTATGGGTCATACTAACTCATTATATTTTAAGTATTATGTTTTTAAAAAAAACTTATTTTCAGCAGTGAATAAAATTTATCTTGCCTCAGTTGTGTACACTTAGACTATTAAGACATAAGATTCTGACACAGAGTGCAACAAGCATTCACTTATAAAATTGCTAGTCACATAAAATGTTTGGTCACGAGTTACATTGTAAGACATGGAAGGAAGTGTATGTCTGTATAGACACGACCGTCATGATTTATGTGAATGAAAATTCATGGTTGAGCTTAAGGATATCACATAAGGAAATATGGATAAAGTTTTACTTTCAAAATTTGTATGTGCATACTAAATTTTTTGATTGCTTGTTGCTCACTAAAGTGTGCTAAGTGTAAGATGTTGGGTTTGGCCATGCGTTGACTGCGTGTGGGCTTAAGGATGGCCTAAATCTATCCCTGAAGAGTTGGTCTTTAATGAGAAATAAAGCCTATATGTTTTGTGGTTGAGCAAAGAATCTCAGTCCTTCATCAAATCGTATAGATGGTCGTATTACATTTCGACAATTAGGGTTTGGGGTGGTATCCTAGTTTAGCAATAAATAGATGCCTCCACCATCTATTGAGGTACTAGTCTAGTTAAGGAACCCACCACGGGATAGGGGAGTTGCTAGGCAACTGATGCTTTGCTAAGGAGGTTGCGGGTTCAACTCCTCCCCCCTCAACTTACCTAGGAGTGCATAGGGAAACTTCCTAGTAGATTGTGTGCATTCCCGAAGGGATTAGTCCGAGCCCGAAGTTGGTCCATTGCCCAAAAGGTTTCAGTACACTCACCAATGTCAAAAAAAAAAAGGTGGGCTACGGCAGCCTATTGCGGGCTCTGATGGCTATGGTCACTATGCAAGTGGCGGCCCACTTTGATGACCCAACCACCCCCTCTAACCTCATCTATAAATTATTGTTATTATATGTTAGAAATAGAGCCAACTTCAGAAGAGGGAAAAAAAAAAACTTGAGTCCCTTCTTTTCTCTTCTAACACGTTATCAGCACAATTGCTACGTTCACGGAAGAGAGATCGTTGAGAGAAAGAGAGAACAACGAACCTTACAGCAACGATCCAATTTGTTCTGGCCAACTCGTTCACAACTTTAAGTCATAAACCCAACCTAGTTTATTCTAGATCCGACCCGACTAAAAATATCTTTTTATCGCTTATTTAAGTATCTATTTAATCTGAACCATTCGTTTCTATTTTATGATTTTGGGCTCGATCTGGGGTCGATTCAGACAATTCATATATGGATTTTGAGTGTTCATATCATTTCGAACGTAATGACGATTATAAATATTACTAATTTGAACTCTATTATGACCTGTTGTGTAAAAAGTTTTAAAAAACTTTATTTTAATATTTTTACTGTGTGGGTTGCACTCAGTAGTTGTAATTAAGTTACAAAACCGACCCATTTAATATCTAAACTCAATCTAATAATATGCTATGAATGATTTGAATAAAGTAATTTCATGAGTAGTGGATCAATAAGTTCCTTAGAGGATAGGTTTTCAATTTTTTAAGAATCCGATAACTATAATATGTCATTTGATATCCTTGACATGGTCTCCCCTTGTGTTCTCAGATGTTTGACCTCACAAAACTAGAGTTTCCTGCACTTGAGGTCAACGGTAAAAACTACCTAGCATGGAGGCTAGATGCGAAGCTCCATCTGCAGTCACTCAAGCTCAATAATACACTTGTGAAGACTACAGCCATAGAAGCACTTATTCTATAAGATAAAGCAAAGGCAACCATATTATTGCGTTGCTACTTGCACGGGAACCTAAAAAGTGAGTACCTTACTGTGAAGGATCCCCTGATCCTGTGAGAATCCATATGGGATAGATATGATCATCAGCAAGCTGTCATGAATGAATGGATCAATCTGCACTACCAGGTTTTTCGGACCGTGGCTAAGTATAACTCTGCAATGTTCAATATCACGCCTCACCTTGAATTATGTGGAAAGTCAGTCACTCAAGACCAAATGATTGATACGAAGTTAAGAAGCACTCTATATTCTATATGACAAATGTTTTGCTACAACAATAATATTGATAACATAGTTTCCAGAAGGTGTCTGACCTCATCTCTGTACTCCTAGTTGCGAAAAAAAACAATAAAATAATCATGAAGAATCACAACTCCAAGCCCACTGGAGCACTGACATTTCTTGAAACTGATGTCTATGTAGGATTCCATTGAGATAGAGGTAAAGAACGTTTTGGCAGAGGTGACTGCCACAATCATCCCGATATAGGTGGTAGAGGTAGCAACCCTAGCAGAGGAGGCTACCGAGAATGAGTCAGACATGGCCACCCCGACAGAGGTGAAATTAAACCTTGGCATAATACGAACTTTAAGAAGCAAAGAAACAAGTCCTAACACGTAGCCCAAGCTAGTGAAAAGCTCCCTTCTAGTGATAAATGGCCCACAGAAATCTGTTATTGGGGCTTGTATCAGACATAGATCTCCTAGATCGATTGTTTGTATGGGACATAGATAAATAATCTATACTTTAATAAACAAGTTGTTTGTTTTTCAGACATGCCAAGTAAAGGTCAGTAAATCAAACGTGGGCTAGTAAATCTCCTAGATCGATTAGTAAATATGATATTTGTGTGTCCTTTCTCTATCGGCCGGCTGGTCACCAGACCAAGGAGGCAGCACCCCCCCCATCTCTCTACTTGGGTCGGCATGTCACCAGACCAAAAAAAAAAGGGGGGGGGGGGGTCGGTCGGCCGGTCACCAAGCCAAGGAGGCAGCACCCCCCCCTCTTTTTGGGTCGGCATGTCACCAGACCAAAGGGGGGGGGGGTCGGTCGGCCGGTCACCAAGCCAAGGAGGCAACACCCCCCCCCCTCTTCTTGGGTCGGCATGTCACCAGACCAAAAGGGGGGGGGGGGGTCGGTCGACCGGTCACCAAGCCAAGGAGGCAGCACCCCCCTCTTCTTGGGTCGGCATGTCACCAGACCAAAAAGGAGGGGGGGTCGGTCGGCCGGTCACCAGACCAAGGAGGCAGCACCCCCCCTCTTTTCTACTTGGGTCGGCATGTCACCAGACAGCAAAAGGGGGGGGGGGGGTCGGCCATGCAACAACCCCCCTCTCTCTCTCGATGGGACGTGCAACGAGCCGAGGTGTGAAGCAGCAGTCAAACCCGGAGATCTCGCGGTGCTGACAACGCTCCGCGATTTCCGGCCCAAAGTGACCAGGTGTCAACCGCGCGCCACGTCACCGCGGCGGTTGAGCTCATTGCGGGGACACGTCACCCACCCGATTTTCGCGGAGCGTCGTAACCGTCACCCCGCCACTATAAAAGGGGACCTACCCCTTCAGAGAGAAAAAAAAAGAAGAATTCTGGAGGAAACGCTGCCTGTTTCGTCCCGGAATTCGTGGAGCTACGGAGGTCGGTCGGTAGGTAGCCATAGACTGTCTGCGGAGGCCGATCGGTAGCCAGATACTGTCTGCAGCGACCGGTAGCCTGATACTGTCTGCAGCGACCGGTAGCCAGATACTGTCAGCAGTGACCGGTAGTCAGACGCTGCCTGCAGCGATCGGTAGTTTGAGTGAAACTGCAGAGGTCGGTAGTTTGGGAGACCGGTCCTCGGGGTTTGTAATTGGGGTTAAGGTGAGAGATTGTAACCGAAAGAATAGTTTTAGTACATTCTCGCCCCACCAGTGGTTTTTTCCCCTTCGACGTTGCGAAGGGGTTTTTCCACGTAACCACTGTCTTTTCCTTCATTTGGCTTGTTGGATTGTGCTTGCCATCCGAACCGCCCGGTTCGACTAAGAACCCCCCACAATCTTGGCACCGTCTATGGGATAGTCTTCGAGACTTCCTACTAGAGCTTTCGACTGTTGACCCGTGGGTGTCAACCAGCACGAGGCTACCTGCAACTAGTAATCCACGACCACACGGTTGAAGAACGATGGCCGGTGGACCGTATCGTACCCACCCGACGTCGCAGCTCCCGTCCGAAGCCGCACCACTCGGGGATGCTAATGACGTCGGGCATCTTGTTCAACCATCAGCGGACACGAAGCGCGCAGTCCCGCTGGTGAATCCCATACTGGGGGTCGGGGACTCCAGTCAAGCTCCGGTAGCAACCCTGGCTCCACTAACAGGGGGTCTGTCGGAAGCTTTTCTGGCCACAATGATGATGACCCAGCAAGCTCTCACCACCCAGCTCCAAACGATGCAGCGCAACTACGAGGAGTTGCGTGACTTCGTGCGGACCGCACCGACGGGTGGTCTACTCAATCAGGGCATATTGGCCCAAGCGGGACAGAGCCTCCCCACTCAAGCTGCCCCACCAGTGCAAATGCAGCCGCAACCAGTGCCTCAAGTGGAGGTCAGGGTTAATCGCTCGGTGGAGGTCCAAAGTGTGAATCCCGACGGGCGAGACTCGAGTAGCCCGGAGCCTACGGAAAGAAACAAACACGCTCGAGCTGTGTCGGCACGCTCGGATGTCTGGTCCCGGCTCGGAGCACACCCCCAATAGCCGCCTGCCTCCAAGCATCACTCGAAGACGGACTCGGCACAAGTGCATCGCCCGAAGCGAGACGAAGAACATCATCGTCAACCGAGTGATAGTCATCACACTCGGATGACGCCAGCCAGTCGGCAGCCGGCTCATACTACTGATCGGAGGAGCGTACACGAACGCATTCGGGTACATGCGTCGGAGCGACTCGGGGATCAAGAGGAGATCCAGCGAGACCGACCGGGGGTCCGAGCTCCCGACCGGCTGGAGGAAGTCGCCATTCGAGGAGCCGCGCGGTCGCCGCTTGTCGAGAAGCTACTCCGAGAGCCATTCCCTCGGGGGTGGAATCCTCCACGCCTTCCTAAGTTCGACAGATCGAAAAACCCGGTGGAGCACGTACTAGCTTTCCGGGATGCTCTGGTCCCCCACGAGGATGATTATATTCTCTGCCGGACCTTCGCCAACAGCTTGTCGGGAACACCTCTCGAGTGGTTCCACAAGCTCAGGCCCTCATCCATCTCCTCATTCTCGGAGCTGAGCACGCGGTTCATCGACCAGTACCGATGCAATCACCGGGAGCTGAAGACTCTGGAGTCACTCTTCGGGATGAGTATGACCCAGAAGGAGACGCTCCGACAATTCTACCATAGGTTCAGGTCCGAGTACCTGAGCTTGGCGGACGCAGATGGGCAGGATCGTATGGTGATCACGGCCTTTAAAAATGCCATCCAGCCTACCCAACTCGTCAACGCATCGCTCATCAAGCGAACCCCGGAGACGATCGACGAGCTATCGCGGCGTGTTGAGAAGTACATCAAGATTGAAGACGCAGACCGCAAGAGGAAGGCGGTGGAAACCAGGGTCCCACACCAAGGCTACGCCAAACCAGCTGCCGTGAAGAACGTCAACAAGCAACAGGGCGAGGCGACGCGGCACGACGCGAAGCGGCAGAGGCAAGACAGGCCAGCGAGGCCACAGTAGAACAGGGAGTTCACAGAACTGAACGGCCCCATAGACCAGATCCTGGAAGCCATCGAAGGTGAACCGTACTTCAAGTGGGCACAACCGCTTGAGCCCGGGGAGAGGGGAGCCAGAGATGCATCAAGGTACTGTGAGTACCATCAAGGCCAAGGTCATACCACCCTGCAGTGCTGGGTGCTCAAGCATCATATTGAGGATCTCATTGAGGCCGGCCACCTTGGCTGCTTCATTGACATCCCTCAACGTAAGGAAACCAAGGCTATAGGGGAAGTCCAGCGAGGAGCGACGGCACAGCGCTTACCGGGTCCTCCACCAGAAAGACGCCAACTCTGAGAGGTAGACGCCGTCTACGGGTACCATGGCCATGTACCATCGTTAAATGCCGTCGACCGACAGGTGCGGCGTATTGAACAAGCAAGGCAAGTCCACCATGTGGTGCTCGACCATGTCATCCATCCCGAGCCAAGAGTGGAAGCTGCAGTACAGTTTTCGACGGCTGATCTAGTCGGAATAGAGAGGCCTCACAACCATCCCCTGGTCATACGGCTGCAGATAGCCAATTGCCTAGTGAAGAGAATTCTGGTCGACGCCGGAAGTTCGGTAGATGTGCTCTTCCTCAGCTCCTTCGACGTCATGCAGCTAGATCGCGGGCAGATGACTGAGTTGTCATCGACGATAACAGGCTTCACGGGAGAGGCTGCAAGGGTGGTTGGTGAGATCACACTCCTGATCACAACAGGGCATCTCACTAATCTTACCCGTTTCATTGTGATCAAAGCTCACTTGGCGTACAACATCATCCTCGGAAGGCCATGGCTCCACCACTTGAATGCGGTCCCCTCGTCGGCCCACCAAGTAGTGAAGGTTTGGACCAACAAGGGCGTGATGAGCATTCGAGGTGACCAGTCTTCGGCTGCCAAGTGCGAGCTCAACGCCATCCATCTGAAGACAACATGCCAAATTGAGGGAGGGGAACCAGGTGAAGGCGGAGCTGAGATGGGCATCCTCAACCTCTGAACTGCGAAGCGGGGTCTAGAAGCTCCAACGCTCCAGCACCACACCCTATCAAGCGCAGGAACGCGAGGAGGCCAAGCATCTGAGAAGACCGACCTGTCAGTTGAACTTAAAGAACTGACAGTGTCAGTGGACCTGCGGAAGACCGACCTGTCAGCTGAATATAAAGAGCTGACAGAGTCGGAGGACCTGCTGAAGACCGACCTGTCAGTTGAACGTAAAGAACCGACAGTGTCGGGGGACCTGATGAAGACCGACCTATCAGTTGAACGTAAAGAACTGACAGTTTTATAACGCCGGATCTATTCAATAAAAATGCACTTGCTCAGCGTTCTTGTTCATGCGTGAGAATAGTGGTTAACTGAGGCAACCTAAACCAAGTGGTACATAACACTCTAAGCGAGTTCTACCACTTGGCCGACCGGTCGACAGGACCCTGCGAAGGGCGAGACCGGCCGGTGAACACCTGGGGAGATCGATCGACAGACCCCGCCGGGGTACGACCGGTTAACCAACCTAAACCAAGTGGTACATAACACTCCGAGCGAGTTCTACCACTTGGCCGACCGGTCGACAGGACCCTAAGAAGGGCAAGACCGGTCGGTGAACACCTGGGAAGATCGGTCGACAGACCCCGTCGGGGTACGATCGGTCAACCAACCTAAACCAAGTGGTACATAACACTCCGGGCGAGTTCTACCACTTGGCCGACTGGTCGATAGGTCCCTGTGAAGGGCGAGACTGGCCGGTGAACACCTGGGAAGATCGATCGACAGACCCCGCCGGGGTACGACCGGTCAACCAACCTAAACCAAGTGGTACATAACACTCCGGGCGAGTTCTACCACTTGGCCGACCGGTCGAAAGGTCCCCGCGAAGGGCTAGACCGGCCGGTGAACACCTGGGACGATCGGTCGACAGACCCCGCCGGGGCACGACCGGTTAACCAACCTAAACCAAGTGGTACATAACACTCCGAGCGAGTTCTACCACTTGGCCGACCGGTCGACAGGACCCTGCGAAGGGTGAGACCGGCCGGTGAACACCTTGGAAGATCGGTCGACAGACCCCCCCGGGGTACGACCGGTCGACCAACCTAACCAAGTGGTATATAACACTCCGAGGGAGTTCTACCACTTGGCCGATCGGTCGACAGGACCCTGCGAAGGGCGAGACCGGCCGGTAAACACCTTGGAAGATCGGTCGACAGGTCCCGCCGGGGTACGACCGGTCGACCAACCTAAACCAAGTGGTACATAACACTCCGAGCGAGTTCTACTACTTGGCCGACCGGTCGATAGGACCCTGTGAAGGGCGAGACCGGCCAGTGAACACCTTGGAAGATCGGTCGACAGACCCCACCGAGGTACAACCGGTCGACCAACCTAAACCAAGTGGTACATAACACTCCGAGCGAGTTCCACCACTTGACCGACCTATCGACAGGTCCCTGCGAAGGGCGTGACCGGCCGGTGAACACCTAGGAGGATCAGTCGACAGACCCCTCGGGGGTACGACCGATCGACCAACGCAAACAAGGAAGGGTATATCACCCCCTGCTAATATAAGGGCCAGATTTTGGTCGCGCGTCGTCGACGTGTAGTTATGCGCGTCGACGTGTAGTTACGCATGTCATCGACGTGCAGTTACACGCGTCGTCGACGTGCAGTCAAAACATGAGAATCAGATTTCAGTGACACATCGTCGGCGTGTACTTAAGATGCAAAATCGATAAGAGAAAAACGATAATCATAGCATTCAGATGAAACATTAAGAGGTCCCAATACAAACGAGAGTTGTTTTATTACATCAAAACATCAAGAGGTCAATCGTCGCCCCCAGCTTTTCACGGTCCCGACGGGAGCTTGCTGCGCAGCTTCGCGACCTTCTTACGCCATCCCGCCGCCTGTTTCGCAAGAAGCGACTAGCACTCCGCGGTATAGTCAACATACTGCCGATCAAGCGCAGCCTTATGCGCTACTTCGGCCTGGTCAAGGGAGGCCTTCAACGCGGCGATTTCGGCTTCGTGAGCGGCTTGGGCGGCCTCTGCGTCTGCTTGCTGCCTCCTGATCGTAGCCGCCTGCATCCTGAACCGTTCCCACAGCCCGTCCATTTCCGCGTTAGCGGAATCCAATGCTTCTTGAAGCTCGAAGGGGTCAGTAGCGTTCTCCTGCGCGACTTCAAGCTGAGCCTGGACTGAGGCTAGCTCTTCAGCGTGAACCCGTCGAGCTTCCGCCAGCTGAACGCGTAGCTCTCTCGACTCCTGCCGAGCGGCCCGAAGAGAGGCCTCAAGCAGCGTCATCCTTCGAGCACCCCCCTCGATAATTCGACAGGCCGCCTGACAAAGGGGGAAACGACATGTACCACAGAGTTAAGGGGAAGAGTTACTATTACAATCAACTCGTCAGCGACTCAGACTTACCTCATGAAAGTCGTCGAGCTGACTCTGCCAGCCAGGACTACCCACCCCAGTATCATCTTCCTCCACCGGACGAGCAGAGAGCCCAGGGGAGCGGCGGTGAGAGGTAGCTTCAGTAGCCCCGAGGGGAGAACGAGGAGGTGGCCCGGCGATGCCTCCGGAAGCAGAGGAGGAAGGCGAAGCCATGAATTGCCGGACCTCCATGTGATCGAGCATTCTGGCGGCAGGGGGCAGCAGGTGGTGCAACAGTAGGGGCAGCAGGTGATGCAACAGTAGGTGCAGTAGGGGGACCGCGGGGTGAAGCTCACCCACGCGACCCAGCCGAGCCAGAAGGCATGGCTTGCTCGCCTCGCCCGAGGGAGGGAGAGAGACTATAACCGGAAGACATCTCCGATTCTTCTATCTCCACGTACTACCTACCCATCGACGACACGACCTCTGACCAGTCGTCGGGGAGGGAGCGAAGGTCGTCGACAGCAGCACGTCGCATGGCGCGAGCGGGGGGAGCGCGTCCAGCATCATCGTCGCTGGAAGACTTGTTCAGCAAAACACGCCTCTTTGACTTCCCCGTTGGCGCATCTACGTTGCGCGCAGCCGGTTGGCTGCAGTTGCCTGCAGCTGCAGTCGACTTTGCGCGGTGCCTGAAGATCACGCTGAGTTTAGATGCAGCGGTGTTTGGGTTGAAGCGTCTGACGGAGCTGATATACCTGTCAGGGAGCTCAGAAGAGTAAGTTGGTGGCTCTTCTTCCCTACCGGACGCTGCAGGCTGTTTGCCCTTCTTTGGAGTGGTGCTGTAAGACCTGACGACTGGTAGCTTCGGAAACAGCTGCCTCCAGTCGTCGTCGTCATTCGTCACCCTCTTAATCAGTTCGTCCAGCTCCTCCTCAACAGCCCCAGGGCACTGAAGCTGCCTAGAGGGGTAGTAGTCCTCGATGGTCGCGGTGAGGTGGGAGACGTGATCGGGGATTTTGAAGCAACCCCTCCAGGGTCCTCCGACCACGATGGTGCACTCCTTCCAACTCCTTAGCGAGTCAGATAAGCCCCCGATGGGAGGGCGACTGCCTGCGCGCGCCTGCAGGCTGAAGTAGGAGAAGACGCTGCCAGGTGTTATCTTGTAATCTTTGATGAAGTACTTCTTCAGGAGGTACGCGACGCAGAGCTGCTGCCCCGCCAGCACTTCTAGTACTTCCATACAGCGGAGGATCCTCCAGCCGTTGCCAGCTATCTGGCCTGGAGACACGTTCATGCGCTCTAGCAGGCGACCAGAGAAGCTCGCAAGGGGAAGCCGCAGGCCGCAACGAAGCTAGCCGAGCGTGACGACAGTACGGTCGCCGTCTGACGGGTCCAAAGGACCAGTAGCAAAGGAAAGCGAAATCATATCCGGAATGCCGTACGCCGCCCGGACCTCCTCCATCAGAGGGAACTTGTTCGTCATTGAGAACCAAGTGAAAGACATCTTCGGCGTGTATCCAAGCGAACCAACTTGCAGGTCCTCGGCGTGTATCCAAGCGAATCAACTCGCAGGTCCTCGGCGTGTATCCAAGCGAACCAACTCACAGGTCCTCGGCGTGTATCCAAAGGGAGCTACGTGCAGCGAGTTCCCAAACGAACCGTCAGCCACATAGAAGAAGTCTGAAGCAGAAGAAAGAAATAAACCCTCTGGCTCCTATTTATAGACAAAGTTGGAGCTGGATGGGTTCGAATTTCGAGGAGGCGAGGTGGCGACGCCTGGTGACGCCATGTGGTGAAAAACCGGGAAAAGCCCAGACAGTTATTTGGAATTGCAACAGCCCCCAACTAAGGCGGGGACGCAAACCGGGGCAGATGTGCAAACCGAGGCGGGCACGCAAATCGAGGTAGGCATGCAAACCGAGACACGCACGCAAACCAGTGCAAGCGCATAAACCGGGGAAGGCACGTAAACCGAGGCAGGCATGCAAACCGAGGTAGACGTGCAAATCGAGGCGGGCACACAAACCGAGGCAGGCATGCAAACCGAGGCAGGCACGCAAATCGGGGCAGACATACAAACCGAGGCTGGCATGCAAATCAAGGCAAAGTGATCCTGACCGGGCGGGACCGAAGACCGTCCGGTCAGGAGGGGGTATTGTGTGTACTTTCTCTATCGGCCGGCCGATCACCAGACCAAGGAGGCAGCACCCCCCCATCTCTCTACTTGGGTCGGCATGTCACCAGACCAAAAAAGGGGGGGGGGGGTCGGTCGGCCGGTCACCAAGCCAAGGAGGCAGCACCCCCCCCCCTCTTCTTGGGTCGGCATGTCACCAGACCAAAAAGGGGGGGGGGGGGGGGTCGGTCGGCCGGTCACCAAGCCAAGGAGGCAGCACCCCCCCTCTTCTTAGGACGGTATGTCACCAGACCAAAAGGGGGGGGGGGTCGGTCGGCCGGTCACCAAGCCAAGGAGGCAGCACCCCCCCTCTTCTTGGGTCGGCATATCACCAGACCAAAAAGGAGGGGGGGTCGGTCGACCGGTCACCAGACCAAGGAGGCAGCACCCCCCCTCTTTTCTACTTGGGTCGGCATGTTACCAGACAGCAAAAGGGGGGGGGGGGGTCGGCCATGCAACAACCCCCCTCCCTCTCTCTCGATGGGACGTGCAACGAGCCGAGGTGTGAAGCAGCAGTCAAACCCGGAGATCTCGCGGTGCTGACAACGCTCCGCGATTTCCGGCCCAAAGTGACCAGGTGTCAACCGCGCGCCACGTCACCGCGGCGGTTGAGCTCATTGCGGGGACACGTCACCCACCTGATTTTCGCGGAGCGTCGTAACCGTCACCCCGCCACTATAAAAGGGGACCTACCCCTTCAGCGAGAAAAAAAAAGAAGAATTCTGGAGGAAACGTTGCCCGTTTCGTCCCGAAATTCGTGGAGCTGCGGAGGTCGGTCGGTAGGTAGCCAGAGACTGTCTGCGGAGGCCAGTCGGTAGCCAGATACTGTCTGCAGCGATCGGTAGCCTGATACTGTCTGCAGCGACCGGTAGCCAGATACTGTCAGCAGTGACCGGTAGTCAGACGCTGCCTGCAGCGATCGGTAGTTTGAGTGAAACTGCAGAGGTCGGTAGTTTGGGAGACCGGTCCTCGGCGTTTGTAATTGGGGTTAAGGTGAGAGATTGTAACCGAAAGAATAGTTTTAGTGCATTCTCGCCCCACCTGTGGTTTTTTCCCCTTCGACGTTGCGAAGGGGTTTTTCCACGTAACCACTGTCTTTTCCTTCATTTGGCTCGTTGGATTGTGCTTGCCATCCGAACCGCCCGGTTCGACTAAGAACCCCCCACAATATTCTCTTTGCTGTTTGTATTGACCAGTAAAGTAAACCATTGATTTTGAATTGTTGTTTGTAATGACCAGTAAAGTAAACTAGACCGGATCGTGAATAACCCGATTCGTAAACAATGTAGATCTTTAGATTTGGAGGAAGTTAAACACACACACACACACACACACACACACACACACACACACACACACACACACACACACACACAAACATAGCGATTGGAGGAGGGAGCTGTAAAAAACCAAACACACACGAAGATATCCCCAAATCATGTCTATAGATCTGGTTTCTCGTCGTGGCTGAAGAACCGGTTGTTGGGTTTTTGACTCAACTCCACCTTACAGAACTTGGGTTTTTATTGAGCTAGTAAGTAATAGCAAGGGATCATGGGTATATGGTTAACAATTCTCGAACTGAACCAAATCCAATAGGTGTCAGGATTGATCTAAAGTTCGAGGGGAAGGAGTCTCAACCGCTAGTCATAATCGAGAGAGAGAGAGAGAGGGGGGGGGGGGGCACACCTAGCAATCGTCTCTTATAATGTGTGTCCCTATTGTAGCGTGGAACAAATAAAAAGAAGTGGAGATGCACGGCTTTCTACTATTGCGGCACGTCTCTTACGTGTCCTGTTTGGTGAAACAGAGAGCAAAAGAAAGAGACGGGGTGCACAATTATTTATATCCCATGTTCCCTCTTCTCTTTTTAGGGGTTTTGGATTTTTCCTATAAAAATAGAGAGAGAGAGAGAGAGAGAGAGAGAGAGAGAGAGAGGTCTTGGTAGATTGTAACAACAACCCTCTTTTTTCCCTCTCATTCTCCTGAGTTTTCTTTTGAGTTTTGTTAACTCTATATAATGTTTAACAGATTCTAAATTAAGATAGGAGATCTTCTCATAATATAAATGATTTCAATCACCAATCATTCAACTCTTTGACAGATTTTCAAAAGAACAAATTTAGCAAGAGTCTTGATAAAGGGTGACTCATTTGATATGAATGGCTATTTTAGAAGGAACATTATTGTATAATGATTTATTAGAATCATGCATGACTGTGTATATATATGAGGAGTAAACCTTGCTCATTGTATGGGTTTTTTTGTGAGAGAAACATATTGTAGTCTCTCTTAATATTTTCTTGTCATTGATCTTTCCTTTATGATATCAGAGCTTACCTAGAAAAAAAAAATTCTTTTTCCTCTCATCGATCTTTCAAAGCTCATGACATCCTCGGTCCATACACCATCTCTTATCATGCCGAATATTACCAGCTTGGTCTTGATCAAACTTGATCGTGACTACTTGCTGTGGAAAAGTCCGTTCGTTCCTATTCTACGGATGAACAAGCTCCTCAAGTAGGTTGATGGAACTCACCCAGCCCGAAGGTATACATCAAAGATGCCAAGGATCCATCTATTTATGTTATCAATCCAGATTATGAGCACTGGATGGAGCAATATTCTTTTGTTCTCTTATGGATCAATGCTACGCTTACACAATCGGTTTTTCAACATGTACTTGGCCTTCACACAGCCTGTATGTATGGATGCATCTAGAGCACCTACATCTTATCCAATCTAGATCTCGAGTGCTTTAATTGAAGCAACAATTTCAGACCCTCAAGAAAGGAGATCTTCGCTATTACCAAATATCTCGACAAGATCGACATTACAGATGCACTTGAAGTTGTTGAACCACCTATTTTTTATTACGATTTATGTAATCAAATTCTAAATGGTTTTGGTCACGACTATGATCCCATCCATATATCAGTCACTAACCATGACACGCCCATTACGTTTGATGATCTATTTGGCCATTTGCTTCATGTTTGAGCTGCGTTTAGAGTCACACAATTCCACTCAGATCACCGATCATTCTGCTACGGCTCTCTTGACTACTGCGTCTACTCATCAAATCACATCGCCAACGAGTCGAGACCGAGTAACAATTATTATCAAGACCGTGGTCGTGGCCAAGGTACGCCCTTCAATCAAACCCAACATTTCGTTCGTTATACTTCTAAAGATTCTGCTTTATCGGTATGCCAAATCTGTAACCAAATGGGTCATAATGCTCTAGATTGTGTTCACCGGCTGGATCTGTCCATCCAAGGGAGGCAACCACCTCAAAAGCTTCCAGCCATGATTGCTACCAAGAAAGAAGATACATGGTTCACTGATACTGGAGCCACCAATCATGTTATGTCGAACTTGAACATTCTTTCTTTGCAATCCGAATACATAGGTAGTGACAATCTAATTATCGGTAACGGTAATGGGCTTCCTATTTCTCATGTTGGTTCTACTACCTATACTCATTATGGCTCACTCATTAAAATATATGATATCCTACATGTTCCTATTATGACTAAAAACCTATTGTCAGATTCTCAATTTTCCAAGTATAATTCTTGTCATTCTATATTTACTTTCTCCGATTTTCTTGTGAAGGACAATCAATCGGGAAAATATCCTTTTCCAATGACGACGGATCAGTGACGGCCTTCATCCACTTCAACTTTCAGCAAATAAATTGGTGTCTGCATCGTCTACCTTCTACAGTAGTCATGTGTCTAGTCCTATTTGGCACCATTGATTGGGACATCCCTGTCATCAAATATTGCAACAAATTGCCCCTCATCTTTAGCTTCATAAAGTTTCAAAGAGTTCATCTATTTGTCCTTCATGCCAAATGGAAAAAGCACTAAATTACCATTCAAGCTTTCAGATTCTCATTTAAATTTTCCTCTTGAATTGTTGCACACTGATGTTTGGGGTCCAACCCCAATTCCTTCACTAAATGGTGCTAAATATTATGTAATCTTTATTGATGATTTTAGTAAATATTGTTGAATATTTTCTCTTAATGTCAAATCTCAAGTATATGATATTTTCCTTTAGTTTCAACCATTCGTGGAAACCATGTTTGACAGGAAAAAAAATCCCTCCAAACTGACGGTGGCGGCGAATATGTAAACACTCGATTCCAACGTCTCTTTTTCTAAACATGGAATATCACATCGTATCTCATGCCCACATTCATCTGAACAAAATGGAGTGGCTAAGCGCAAACATCATCATATAGTTGAAACCGGTCTTACCCTCATGGCCAATTCTAACATGCCCAAATCCATTTGGGTTGATGCCTTTTCTATGATGATAATTCTGATTAATCGTATACCAACACGCACCCTTGGGAGTATCTCCCCATATGAAAACTATTTAAAAAATCTCCATATTACACAATCCTCAGAAGCTTTGGATGTCTCTGTTTTTCTTGGTTCAGGCCTTACTCACCAAATAAACTTTCCTATCGCTCAACTCCTTGTATTTTTCTTGTGTATGGCCGCAACTACCATGGTTACAAGTGTCTTGATCTTCAATCTGGGCGTGTTTACATGTCTCGCCATGTCATATTTGATGAAACACGATTCCCACATGCTAAAATGGATAAAGGTCTCAAGCTTCAAGCTCCATCCAATAACTCATCTCATGTGCTATTAGGACACATCACACATGCCTCGCCATCCCAATATCCTACTCTACTAGTGCTACCTACATCACCATTACCACAACCTGACCCTATAATGGCCCATTCTCCCATTGAACCATACCCTCTCCAGTCCAACCACTTACCCCACCACCTTTACCCATAGAAGAACCCCCTAACTCACTAGCTTCATCACCTGACACTATCCCAAACCCACCTCTCATATATACCCATCCATATCAAACCTGAAGCAAGTTTGGTATATTTAAACCCAAAGCCAAGCTCACTACAAAACACCCTCTGCCAATAGCCCTTTCCTCATCCCTTGTCCCAGTGGAACCAACTCCATACATCCAAGCCATGAAATCAGTCGAGTGGCACATGGCTATGGCCCATGAATTTGATGCACTACAAAGGCAAGGAACTTGGTTCTTGGTGCCTGCACATCCAAATCAGAATATTCTTGGTTGTCGTTGGATATACAAAATTAAGCAACGCTCGGATGGGTGGGTCCGTGGAAAGATACAAGGCCTGACTTGTCGCCAAAGGCTTTCATCAACAACCCGGAGTTGATTATAGTGACACATTTAGTCTAGTTGTGAAGCATACTACGGTCCGTTTGGTTCTCTCCATTGCCGTCCATCATGGCTGGCCTATACGGCAAAATAGCTTTTTAAAATGTATGGGGTCCTTTCTGAAGATATCTTTATGGAGCAACCTCAAGGGTTTATAGATCCGAATCATCCTCATCACGTCTGTTGGTTACATAAAGCTCTTTATGGACTGAAGCATGCTCCTAGAGTATGGTTCCTTTGGCTTGATTACCAATTATCTTCAAGGCCTTAGTTTTGCAGGATCCACAGCTAATACATCTCTCTTTATTCAAAATCAAGATGAAGTAACTATCATCTTATTAATCTATGTCGACGACATAGTCATCACAAGCAACCACGACTCAGCTCTATTGATAGATCTTAGTCGCATCTTTACAATGAAAGATCTTGGTCCACTAAATTATTTTGGGGCATTGAGTCTCATCGGACGGCTACCGATCTCAATCTCACTCAGTCCAAGTATGTTGTGGATTTCCTCCAACAAGCAAAAATGGATGGAGCCAAGTCCATCGGATCACCGATTCTCTTAGGCTATAAATTGTCTCGCCTCGATGGGGAACTTCTATATGATCCTCATGAATATCAGAGTGTGGTGGGTGCCCTTCAATATATCACTTTAACTAGACCTGATATTGCGTTTGCAGTAAATTAAGTTTGTTAATTTATGCATGCTTCGCGATCTACTCATTAGATGGTTGAAAAACGTATCTTGAGATTTCTCAAATGTACTATCTATTATGGTTTACATTTTAAAAAAGGAGCCCTTAACATCACAACATTTTCAGATGCCGATTGGGCTGGTGATCTTGATGATCCCGATGATCGACACTCTACGTCAGGATATGACATTTACATTAGGTCTAGCCTGGTCTCATGGAGCGCTAAGAAACACTGAATAAAATATAGGTCCTTGGTTCACACTATTGCTGCATTGTTTTTGATTCGCATGGTTCTAAAGGACCTTGGCATTTATCTCAAATCCCCCCTGTCTTATATTGTTCTAATATCAGTGCTATCTCTCTTGCCTCAAATTCTATCTATTATGCTCGTACCAAACATGTAGAGGTGGACTATCATTTCATATGAGAAAAGGTTGTTCGAGGGGACATTAACATTTGGTATGTGGGCACTATCGATCAAATGGCTGATATATTTACCAAATGACTACCAAGCGGTCGCTTTCAGCTTAACAGATGCTTTGTTTAGCTTGCATGGGCATGTTAACTCTATAAAATCTTTAATAGATTATAAAGTATGGGACCTTCTCATAATAGAAATGTTTCAATCAACAATTATTCAGCTCCTTGA
Organism: Chamaelirium japonicum; assembly: GCA_947650365.1. Taxonomy (NCBI): domain Eukaryota; kingdom Viridiplantae; phylum Streptophyta; class Magnoliopsida; order Liliales; family Melanthiaceae; genus Chamaelirium; species Chamaelirium japonicum. The sequence continues at coordinate 51,592,149 of OX393552.1, read as the reverse complement.
CAAATTTTTGAAAGGACAATTTTAACAAGAGTCTTGATAAAGGGTGACTCCTTTGGTATGAATGGCTATTTTAGAAGGAGCATTATTGTACAATGATTCATTATAATCATGCATGATTGTGTATATATATATGGGGAGTAAACCTTGCTCATTGTATGGGTTTTTTCATGAGAGAATGATACATCAGTCTCTCTTAATATTTTCTCGTCATTGATTTTTCCTTTAGGTTTCACTGGAACTAAGAGAGAAGGTGAATGATACAGC